>CM038225.1:42289001-42560504 GCA_021442155.1 Cymbidium sinense | reverse complement strand
AATTTGAATATGTTGGCATGTTGAGAAAATGGGTTTGGCAAGTTTCATGAGGATTTTGAAGTTCATTTGATATGTTTTGACTCATGTTAACCCATTTAGGTCAAAATGGGTCAACTTGAGTCAAGTTGACCAATTGGTCAAATTGAGTCAAGTTCATATGACCATTTGAAATGTTTTGGTTGCTTTGGTTTGATTCAATTTGGTTTAGTTTTGAGTTTGGCTCATATGACATTATTTAGGTCACTTTGGGTTAAGTGAGCCTAAGTGGATCAAATAGCTTGGTCAAAGCTTGATTTGAGTTTGATTGAACTTGTATATGGACTTATGATTGAAATATAAATCCATTTGCAAGTGTTTTGAAGTCAAATGGGTTTTGATTCATTTGACAATTTCATATTCAATGGAAGAATATGAATGGATTTTGGGTTTGATTTTTGAATTGAGTTTTGATTTGATGATTAAAATTTGTATTTATATTTGGATTCATGATTGTAGGGTTGATTGAATTATAAAGGAAATCAAGAGTTTGGCTTGATTTGAAGTTGATTTGGCTAAGTTCAAGATTTTGACTTGAAAGGCTTATGTTGGATTTTGAGTGAATTTGAGTTTGATTTTTGGAAGTGATTTTGATTGTTTGAATTTATATTTCATTTATATATGTGAATATAAATGAGAATATAAATGGGTTATGAGAAAATTTCAAGTTTTTGAAATGATTTGATCATGATCTAGGCTAAGTCTTTTAAGAGGGAATTTAAAATTCTTAGGAAATTTTTGGAGTTTGGAGCTTCAATTTTGGATTTACTTTGATTGATTTATATTTATGCTTCATTTATATATGAAAATATAAATGAGTTATGAAACAATCCCATGAATTTGAATTGATTTGAACATGATTTAGGCTAAGTCCTTAAGAGAGAAATTAAGTACTTAAGAAGGATTTTAAATTTGGAATTTAATTTTTGGATTTAATTTGATTAATTTGTATTTATATTTCATATATATATATATATATATATATATATATATATATATATGAACATAAATGAGAATATAAATAAGTTATTAGAAAATATCATGAATTTGAATTGATTTGATCATGATTTATTTAAGTCTTGTAAGGAAAATTTAAAGGACTTAGGAATTTTTATGAATTGATTTTGAATTTTGAGTTTAGTTTGATTGGTTTCAATTTATATTTTATTTATACATGTGAATATAAATGGAAATATAAATGATGAGAAAATCTCAAGGATTTGATTTGGTTTGATCATGATTTAGGCTAAGTCCTTAAAAGAAGATTAAGGATTTGAGAAAGATTTGGACTTAGGAATTTCATTCATGGGTTTCAATCATGGATTTGATTTGAGTATGGAGAAAATCAAATAAGATTAATTTGGGGTTTGACTTGAAAGAAGGAAGGTTAGGAGTGGTTCAAGCTAAGTGTAGGCAAATTTTCCTAACACCCCTAAGGCATGATCTATTCCTATGGCTAACTCTTCTAAGTCTCTAGGGCTAGATTGAGTGTTCACCTAATCACTAGATGTGTCTTAAGACTAAGGAACTCTTAAAGTCTAAGAGAATTCATATGATTTAGATGGAGGGGTTGAGAGCTCATTCTAAAAATGAGGTCAACAAAAGGCACCCAATAGGTGTTGTTGACTAGGAACACTGCACGTATTGGTGTTGACTGAAAAGATCAACAACACCGAAAGATCACAAGCACTAACAGAAACAATATATCCCTTACCCAAGGTGTAGAAAGAATCTAGAGATTAGTGCAGTGTGGCTCTACTTATGTCAAGGACATAAGAGTAGGAAGGAGGAATCCACTAGGGATGGAGTATGTGAACCTTCCACTAGGGAAGCAGGTTCAAGTCATCCACAAAGGGGATGAGAGATTTGATTTGATTTGAGTCTCATTGGGGAGAAATTTCCACTAGGGAAGAGGGTTGAATTTGTTTTAATTTTTAAATTTGAATTTTTTTTAGATGAACCCTATTGGTTTGTGAGGGATCGCACTGAGTAGATCTCATGGAGGTCTAGACCTGATTCAGATTTACCAATCCAAAGGGGTAGTCTGTGAAACATATAGTAGGACTAGCCAACCAAGGGGAATGTCTTTCGGTATGCAGCAGTTATACTAGAAAGAAAGCATAGTAGATTTATATCCTCCAAAGTAGAGGCCAGTTGCTGGAGTAATCTATTGGCAAGATAATAGATTGAACCAAACTTATTGAGTGAATATGTTTGGAGGACTTAGATTAGCTCAAGAATAGTCAAGATTAATTTCATTTTTTATATTTATTTATTTTAATGGATTCATTGGTTTGCGATGGGTCATACTGAGGAGGAGCTCATATCAGCCTAGACTTATCTCAGATTTACTAAACCAAAGGGATAATCTACTAAACACATGGTGGGACTAGCCAACCAAAGGGATGCCTTTTTGGTATGCTATTCTTTGTGAAGAAAGCGTAGTAGTCTTACATCCTCCATAGTAGAGACGTGTTGCTAGGGTAATCTATTGGCAAGACAACAGATTGAACCCAACATAGGACTTACTATTGAGTGAATGTTGCTCGATGACTTAGATCAACTCAAAGATAGTCAAGATTAATTTTATTTTTTTAGATTTATTTATTTTGATGGATTCCATTGGTTTGCGATGGTTCACACTGAGTAGGAGCCACGAGTAAGACCTATCTCAGATTTGTTGAACCAAAGGGAGTAGCTTCTCGGCCAATGGGAGAACTATCTGAACAAAGGAGTGTCTTTCAATTTGCAATGATCAGTTGAAGGGAAGAAAGCTCGGAGACTTACATCTTCCACTACAAAAGACCACTGGGGTGATCAGTTTCTTTGGGCAATAAATCGAACCCGACCTAGGGCTGCCTACTAGTTTGCGACAATCATGCTAGAAAGAATGCGTCATAGTCTTACATCTTCCAAAGCAGAATGACTACCGAGGTAACCTACTTATGGAAAAAGCAAATTGAACCCAACCTAAGGGCAATTACGAAGTGAGTGCCGACCCGGGGACTTATCTCAACTCTTGTAGTCAGGCAATTCCTATAGGGAGTTCTGCTGACACTGCCCTAAAGAGAGGATGTATGCTTAGGAAAAGGGGCCCTTTGGGGGCTTGAATTCCTAATGCACAAGCAAATATTTTGTTTGTTTGTTTAGTTTGTTTTATCATGGACCCTACTAGTTTGTGAGGGATCAAACTGAGAAGGACCTTATATCAGCCTAGATTTAACTCATATTTACTTAACTAAGGAGAATCAGCATCCTGAACAAATTCTCCAACCACATGGGTGGTTAAGAAGGAAAGTCAAGTAGAACACGGGGAATGACGAGCTTAATCCATAATCCTGGAGAAGATGACATGGCTAGTCATTTATCCAATAAGTATTCAGTGTCCAACTTAAGGAGAAAGCTCGGGGACTCATATCTGCCAAGAGTGGTGTATCCACCGAGTGAGTCACTGTCAGCATAGCGAACATCAACCAACCTAAGGTACCCATCTTTACTTGACAATCAAGCTAGGATGAAAGCTCGGACTCACATCTTCCTATAGAATTGATTCGGATAGTCTGCTTCGCTCGGTGCCATCCGACCTAGGGTGACTACTAAGTGAATGTCACTGGGGACTTAGATCAACTAAAACATAGTCAAGAGGAAAGGAGCCTCTAGGGGACTTATCCTAAGCCTCAAATATACTCAACCTAGTTAGTGCATGATGGCTAGTTCAAGAAGAAAGCATGATGACTCACATAATTTTAAGAAAAGTCAATCATGAGGTAACTAACTGGCTTGGCAATAAAGAGTACCATACTAACAAGGCACTCGTTGGTTTATAATGGTCAAATTAGGAAGAAAGCGCAAAGACTCACATCTTCCAAATATATGACCACCGGGGTGACATACTAGCAAGGTAGCATGTGGACCCGACCTAGAGCAGTTAATGAGTGAGTGCCACAGGGGGCTTTCTCCCACATCAAAATAGCTTGAGACAAAATATTTGTGTTTATTTTGTGCATGTGTTAAAAGGAATAGGGCCTCTAGGGGACTCTTACACCTACCTTGCACATTAGGGGTTTGATGAAATGATTTCATGGATGGAAAAAAGGATTCCCACTAAGAAAGGATGCTACTTGGGTTCTCTCACACCTATCTTAGTTGTGCTAATCCAAATAAGATGCCTCTTAAGTTCTCTTACACCTAGTATAATGGCATTAGGAGATTATGTTTGTGTTGTGAAAAAGGGATAGGATGACACTAGGGGACTCTTGCACTTACCCTAGACACGTCACGGTGCATTCGCAAGATAAGCAAACATGTGGTGAAAAATTTCTTAATAAGGAGTCACCTTTCAAATCTGTGGGAGAAAAGAAAGAGGAGACCTTATAGAAATTCATCTTAGTAAGATGTCATGCAGATCCATAGATGTACTTATTCAGTTGATCAGGTACATCATCAAGCTATAGTGTACTATATCGAAAGACAGAAGTCACTACCTTTTAATGGAACCAATCTCCTCAATAAGGACTCTTAAGGATGATGGGTATGCATATATACTAGAGATTCTTCCCCTGCTTTACATGGAAAAAGTAAAGCGGGTTTTATTTTAAGCCGGGTTCACTAAGTTTCCTACAGGGCAAGCCCCCATAGTTAATTACATCCTAAAGGACATGATCCTTTAAGAAAACTCTCAGTTAAGGTAAAAGATCATTGTCTCTGAAGATTTCAATAAGAAGGAATATCAATCGATTAGTTTATATTTTGAAGATCAAATGTGATTGATCAATGAGAGAGAGTTCTTATCAAAGTAAAAATGGGAACAAGTAGGAGATGCTGATGCTAGGAAACCTAGCGAGCATCTTAAATTATTCTAAAATTGGGCTTTATATTTTAGGAATTGATTTAATTTTTTTGAGTTGTATTTTTCATTAGAATTATAGGACTTAAGATTCCTTAACACAAGATTAAGGAAATGCATAGAGGTGGAATTTATGCTTATGGCCCCATAAAGGGAGAGCAACCTCGAACTATATCTAGGAAGCTTCGGCGAAGGCTGAAAGCACAACTTAAATCTAAGGCGAAAAAGTGGGTAATTGATTTGCCTCCATGAGAGGGGACAAACCACCCAATAGCTTGGACTTACAATCACCGGTGGCTAACTCCTCCTACGACTTTAAATACATGTAGGCAAGTCTTTATGCTTATGCAAGATAGTTAGGCTATTTTTATTTATAAGAAAGCTAAGTCATTAAACTCACTCTCTAAAGAGACTAGATCATGTAAAGGGAAATGCTTCAAATGACCTAAATTTAATGCATTTCAACTTTCATCTTATTTCATTTTTGGACAATCAATTTGACTTAGGCTTATAGGATATTTTATGACTAATGCATGAGAAATAGATTATTGGCCAAAATGAGAAGTTTAGGAGGTGAGTTTCCACTATGGATCTCATAGGTCAAGCCAAAGTTCTCTAGAAAAATTGAAAGCCCTCTAATCAAGAGTGAGACAATATGTATTTGTCCATGATGTTATAAAGTAACCACAAGAACTCATCCAGCTAAAGGGTAACTAATTATTTTATCTTGATTTTAAACCTAGGCTTTAAGTGAGGTTATGAGTTTCTTATTTTAATTTTGAGTTCAGTTAAGTTGGGTAAAAGATTTATTTTTCCTAAAGAGCCCAATCTGCAACCAGGCCATACATAAATCAAGGAAGAAACTAGGAAAAACATGACACTTAATGCACAAGTTAAAAAAACATCAATCAATTTATAAAACTATCACAAAAATAATAAATGACCATTTGTGGTCGGGCACCATCACAACCCAAAAATATTAAATTAGGTAGCCGAGCTCTACCCTTATACAACCCGGACTACAAATGAATTAAATTACATTTAAGCAAAAAGAATTCATTGCTGTGGAGGGTCTTCAAGCTTTCTTTCTTCTTTCTTCTTTCATCTTTCTTTCTTTTCATTTCTTTCATTCTTCTTTTGATCTTCCTTTGGATGGTTGAATGGTAGATACTCCAAGCTTCACATGGTACATAAGATGAAGTATTATGGCCAATGTTCATCCTAATCCCCCATAATAAGTCATTCCAAATCCCAAATATACAAATTGTTTACATGAAAAAGAAAAGTATAAATCTAACTAACACCTCCAAAACAAAGGTTAATCAAATAACACCACACAAATCCCAAGAATGTATATTGGACTTATTACCCCACATGGGTGACTAAGTCCACCTGGCCTATGGATTATGCTAAAGGGTATAAGCACCTGCAAGCAAGAAGTATTTATATTTTTATTTATGATAGTGCCCCTTTAGCATAATCTCCTGTAGAAAAGAATAGTTAGACTAAGCAAGCCCTACCATCCATTCTATGAGCATACACCTTAACATACAGTCTAAAATATTCATCAAAAAACAAAATATAATATCAAGCCATGCACTGACCTATCTTAAGGCTAGAAGTGATGACTTAGGCTAATGTGTGTGCTTTGAAGGTTTGTGTGGTATGCTTAGCTTAGGACTTTAGGTTTGAATTTTCTAAGTGTGAAAGACATGTTCAACTTAGAGGAGGGTTTAATTTAAATTGTTTAGTGACTTTGGGCTATTTTTATTTCATGTTTTAGTTTGGTTTAAGTGAAACTTATAATTAATTACTAAGTTATAAAGAGAGGAAAAGAGAAGATGACTTCTCATTCTTTCCCTAATCCTTAGGTAATTTCTAAGGTAAGTTCACATTTTAGTTTCATTTAGATGAATATTTTAATTAATCCTAAGTTTATATCAACTCTAAACAAACCTATCCCAAAAGAAAGGCATTTTAATATTAAGGAAAATGAATTAACATTCACATAACATACATTATTTCAATTCTTTTCCAACATATATGACATGCATATGGATGGAACCTAAGCATATCTATACATGCAAATGAAGATAATTGACACACTTTATGGTGCACATTCAAGGAAATTTAGAAGATTTAGATGCATGAATTTTCTTAAGTAGAAAAGGGTTTTCTTTCTCCAAAATTTCACATACATGCATGAAAATAGGAAAGGCATAAGTGAATACAACGTCATTGTTAACCAGAGGTGTAAGGTATAAGATGTACTTAGGGCTACTTAAAGCCTTTCAACCTCGGGGTTATCAAGACTATTATACCACATTCCTTAAGTACTAACATACATGCACAGGAAATGAAATAAATAAAAAGAATATGCAAAAGTTGTTTAGTGGTTTCATTTTGTTTATGCAATTTATTCATATAAGTATAGACAATCCTCCTTAGATGATAACATGAGGATGAATAAGGCATAGGCTTAAGTAATTGTTGGATTCTTTTCAAATGAACCCTACATCTCACTAACCCTTATTCAAAACTAGGCTAACAAAATGGAAAGAAAGAAATGCTACACTATACATGACTTTATAATCCACCACATGCAAACTTATAATTAAATTATAAGAATAACACACTTTCAGATTTTATGTTTCATTTCTAGATTATTTTTAAAATACTTTGGATTTAGTAGTGATAATAGCCATACATATTTAACTTTAGCCAACACATGCATATCTGACATAAAGTAAACAAGTTTATTTTAAAACTTTGAAAACATGAAATCATGGATGCATAAGTCATTTGGCATACAATTTAACTATTGAAAATATTTAAAGCAATGTAATCATATAGACAAACTCACTTTACTTAATTCTAAAACATTCTTAAAGAATAAGAAAACTTAGAATAAATCAAATGAATTTCAAAATGAATTTTGTTTGTTTGAAGTTTGATTTAATTTAAAAGGATGAGATTAGTTTGATGTTCCTAACCCATTCTCACATGTGTTTGTATTTTTGTTTAATTTTTAGATAATTAGATTCATTTTTAAGTGTTGATTGTTAAGGTATGCATTAAGTGATTTAATTACCACCTACACCTCTTAGGAAAATTAACTTAGGTAATTATGAGCCAATGAGATGACATAAAAACCCACAAGGTATGTACATTTGCATTGCACCTAGTAATAAAAAGGCCTAATGTAATTTGCCTCACAATTAAAAGTTAATTAAGCTAAGGAGTTTTAGCTAGTACTTTTAAAACACTACACTTGTGAAAGGGGGTTTAATTTTCTTAATTAGACTTAGGCTATCAAACACCTAAGTATCAACCCAAGGTAGATTAATTAAGTTCTAAAGATTTTTAGAATTTTTGAAAATCATTCAAAGGGGTAATCAATGGATTAACCCTTAATTAAGAAAGGGATTAAAGAAAAAAAGGGGGTTTAGGCAATAACTTAGGGGAAACACCCCAAAATTATTCCATAAAACCCTTACTCACTGGATCTAACCTTAATCCAAACTTAAACATAGGGGAAATCCACTAATTATATCTTAATTATCCTTAATTATACAAAAAGGGTAATTAGGTAATGAGCTAGTAATTTCCCTAATCAAGGCTTTAATAAATCTTAAGAAAATTAAGGGAGATAGAGGTCACCCCTAGAATGAATCCTAGGAGTTTGAGATTAATTGCTGACTTAATTAGAAAGTAATTAGCTAATTAACATTCCCAAAGAAACCCAAATTTAGAGAAAAAAGGAAATCAAAATCTATCAAAAACATTTTTATAAAATTCTAGATGAAATTATCTATCCAGGGCAATTTTCCTTTTATTTTTCTGAATTTTTTATGAAGAGAGATAATTTTTAGAAGCCATAAGGATTAATTAGGAGATTAATTAGTTAATTAACATTTAATCCCCTCCCATGAAAGCGTGCTTTACACCGTCGCGTGAGGGATTACTTAAATGTCAAATCTTGGTGGCGCGCAGCTTTGATCCTCTCGAAAGATCGGAGACGGATCTCCGTGATTTTAAAATGAATAACAGAGATCTAAACATGCTGAATTTTCTCAGCCGTCCTTCTAAATCATGCGGATGGATGGCTGAGATCTTCCAAGTTTTTCCCCTTGATGAACAAAGACTGTCCATGATCAAAGGGAAGATCCAAGCTTGATCTAGCATGGATTCAAATCAAACTCAACCACACCATCTAAAGAGATGAGCGATAAATCCAAACAATGGTCAATTTATCATGAACATTCCTTTCATAAAGGACCAACATCCCTTAAGCTAAGTGGTCAAAAATTTTCATACCTCACTGGCACTCGAGATTGATGAGGTAGCTTCTTCTAGTGGAGATGAAGCCCTGTTGAAGTTCCTAGGCCTTAGAGTTGAGTGGATCAATGTATGGACCAACTCCTTGTTGCTTGGCCTTTGGCCTTGATTGAATTTGATCCTTCCTTGCTATGGAAACTCCAATAGAAGCTTTGGTGCAATGGACTTAGCTCCTAGGTGAAGTGTGCAAGAGGGGAAAGAAATGGGTGTGGAGAAAGTTGATGATTCAATCGCCTCCTTATTTTTTTTGGGAAAATAGAGGAAAAGCTCACTTCAAATCTCTCCTAGGAAGCTTAGGGTGGCTCGATCTCTCCAATACTATCCCCTTGTCAATCGAGGCAAGTGAAAATTTTATTGAATTAGGGGGAGTATATCTCCCCCTATGGCAATCAGATGGTCAACCTCTTAGTTTCCATTTTAATCTAATTGACCCAATTGAGTGGGTTGTTTGATCAGTTAGGGATGTGCACATGGTCGGTTTGGCCAGAGGAGTGGGTGCCTAGCTCCCATGTGCAATCAATTGAGGTTTAGGGGATTTTGAAAATTCAATTTTGAGCTAGGTGGTCGGGTTTGGTCTAGGGACCAAATGGGCTGACCCAAACCCATTGGGTTGGGTGCACCACTCATCACTAGGTCCCCGATGTTTTTAGCCTCAAGTATTTTGATGAGAGCATGACCATAATACCATGGGCTAGGCCAAAATTTGTTCTATGGCCTAGGTATAATGGTCATTTTGATATATTTTTTTCAATTTGGGTATGTTTGGTATGTTGAAAATAGGTGACAAGTTTCAATGAATTTGGAATCCATTTGATATTGGCTCATGTTGACCCATTTAGGTCAAAATGGGTCAACTTAGGTCAAGTTGACCGATAAAATTGGGTCAAACCAAGGGTTGGGTCAAGTTCATATGACCATTTGAAATGTTTTGGTGCCTTTGGTTTGACTCAATTTGGATTAGATTTGGTTTTGGCTCATATGAATTTTTTAGGTCAAATGGGTCAAGTTTACCCTTTTGACCCATTTGACTTATTTGGGTTAGGTGAAGGGTAGGTTTAGGTTTGGTTGGTCATATGGAGTATATTGGTATCTTTATTTCCAATCAATTTGAGTTAGGTTCAATTTTGGCTCAATATGACCCTTTTAGGTCATGTTGGGTCTAAGATCAACTAGGTTAGGTTGGGTCTAGTTGGCCAATTGAGGATTTGGTCAAGTTTCATAAGTGATTTGGGATGGACTTGACCCCTTGGTTTCAATCAATTTGTCTTAGATCAAGTTTTGACGCATTTTGGACCTTTAGGTCCTCAAGTGGGAAAAATGGGCTAGGTTAAGCTCAAAAGTTGACTTGGTCAAGTTCAAACATAGGTCATGAGTGAATTTAGATCAATGGTTTCAAACAATTTGGCCTAGATCAAGTTTTGGCTATGTAAGGTTTCAATTTAGGTTAAGTGTTGACTTGGTCAACCCTTAGGTTTGACTCAATTTGATTGATTAATCATCCCATGATGATTGTTGATCATGATGAGAGGCAAATATGAGTTTGGTTCAATCCAATTTGGTTATGATCAAAAGTTGGCTCATAAGGGTACTTTAGGTCACTTTGGGTCAAGTGAGCCTAAATGGGTCAAATGGCTTGGTCACAGCTTGATTTGAAGTTGATTGATCTTGTATATGGACTTATGATTGAAATATAAATACATTTACAAGAGATTTGAAGTCAAATGGATTTTGATCCATTTGAAAATCTCATATTCAAAGGAGGAATATGAAGGAGTTTTGAGTTTAATTTTTTATTTGGATTTTGATTGAAATATTGAGGTTTGGATTTATATATGAGCTCATGATTATAGGATTGATTGAACCATGAGAGAATATCCAGATTTTTCCTTGATTTGAAATGATTTTGGCTAAGTTCGAGATTTTGACTTGAAAAGCTTAAATTTGATTTTGATTTGATTTGAGTTTGATTTTTGGAGTTGATTTTGATTATTTGAATTTATATTTCATTTATATATGTGAATATAAATGAGAATAGAAATTGATCATGAGAAAATTTCAAGAATTTGAAAGAGTTTAATCACGATTTGAAGTTAAATCCATTAAAGGGAATTTAAAGGATTTAAATGAATTTTTAATTAGAATTTAATTTTTTGAGTTCAATTTGATTGATTTATATTTATATTTTATTTATATATGATAAAATAAATGAGGATACAAATATATTTTGAGAAAATTCCATGAATTTGAAGTGGTTTTATCAAAGTTTAGGGTAAATCCATTAATGAAAAATTAAGGGATTTAAGGGATTTTTAAATATTTTTAAATTTGGAACTTAATTTTTGTTTTTGATTGAATTGAATTGTATTTATATTTCATTTATATATGAGAATATAAATGATGATATAAATAAATGAAAAAAAAAGGTTTTGAGTAGGTTTGATAAATATTTGGAGTAAATCCATTAATGAAAAATTAAAGGATTTAAAGGATTTTTAAGCATTTTTAATTTGGAACTTAATTTTTGCTTTTGATTGAATTGAGTTATATTTATATTTCATTTACATATGAGAATATAAATTAAGAAACAAATAAGAAATGAGAAAAACCCAAGGTTTTGATTAGGTTTGATCAAAGTTTGGAGTTGATTTTGGCAAAGTCCTTTAATGAAAAATTAAAGGAATTTAGAAAAATTTTCATGAAATTTTTTGGAATTTTGGATTCAATTTGGTGGATTTGAATTTATATTTCATTTATAAATATGAATATAAATGAGAATATAAATGAGTTATGAGAAAATTTGAAGGATTTGAATAGGTCTATATCATAGTTTTGGCTAAGTCCTTAAGGAAGGGTTAAGGACTTAGGAAAATTTGACTTAGGAATTTGGGTGAAATTTTGATCATGGCTTTCAATCATAGTTTCAATCATGGATTTGAATCATGGAGTTGAATTAGAGTTTGAGAAAATCAAGTAGAATTGATTTGGAGTTTGACTTGAAAGAAGGATAGTGAGGAATGGTTTAAGCTAAAGGGTAGGAGATTTTCCAAACACTCCCAAGGCATGACCTATTCCTATGGCTAACACTTCTAAGTCTTCTAAGGCTAGTTAAAGTGTCCACCTAATCACTAGATGTTTCTTAAGACTAAGTAACCCTTAAAGTCTAAGAGAAAGCCTATGTCTAAGATGGAGGTGTTGAGAGCTCATTCTAAAAATGAGGTCAACACAACGCTTCGAAAGAAGAGACAATTTAATGAATGGAATCAGATTTTGGTTCTTTTTATTAACAATTATTTTCAAACATGATTTATTTCATGGGTAATATTTCTTTAAGTATAGCCCATT
This sequence comes from Cymbidium sinense, assembly GCA_021442155.1. NCBI lineage: Eukaryota > Viridiplantae > Streptophyta > Magnoliopsida > Asparagales > Orchidaceae > Cymbidium > Cymbidium sinense. The sequence continues at coordinate 42,547,942 of CM038225.1, read as the reverse complement.
AATTGGAAGTATTAGGTGTTCCCCTTTACAATCAATAAGCTGATAAAATCCTCCTTGGTAGGCCTTCTCTATGACATAGGGGCCTTCCCAAGTGGGTTCAAACTTGCCTCCCATCTTTTGATGGGTAATAATTAGTCTCCTTAGGACTAACACAAGTTCTCCTACTTGGAAAGACCTAGGGTGGTCCAGCTTGTTATGAGCTTGAATCATTTTGGCTTTGTACAACTCGAGGTTGACACCATGCTCTCCTCCAAACCTTCGAGCTCTTCTAACCGTAACTTTGTATTCTACTCTATAGTGATCTTGCTATCCAATGCTATCCTTAGTGATGGGAGTTGAACTTTTAAAGGTAGAATGTCTTTAGACCCATACACTTAGGAAAATGGGGTTGACTGAGTTGGAGTTTGGTATGTGGTGCGGTAGACCCACAAGGCTTCAACCAATTGCTCATTCCACTATCATTTGTTTTCATCAAGAGTCTTCTTCAGTATCTAGATGAGAGTTTTGTTGAATGCTTCCGCTAAGCCATTTACTCTAGGGTAGTAGATGGTGAAGTATCTCCAATCTATACCGTGTCTTCTGGCAAAGATGTTGATCTTCATGCTTTTGAATGCGATTATTATCGAATATAATTCATCGAGGAACCTATATATGATATGGTTCTAAAAAATTGAAGCACATGTTGAGTTGTAACCTCTCGATTGGGATGGCTTTCACTTGGAAAAATAGTGCGTGGATGATGAGCACCCTTGGAAGAAGGAGGATCGATCGGACCCACAATGTCAGTACCCCAACACTCAAATGGCCATGAGACCAATGTAAGGTGTAGAATGTTGGGTGGTTGGTGAAGGACCACACTGTGTACTAACATTGTTGGCATCTTCTAGCTACATCCATGTAGTCTGTAATCATGAAAGGCCAATAGTATCTAAGTCTCTTGATCTTCATCTTCATCTTCGGACCGAATTGATGTGCTCCACATAGACCTGAATGTACCTTGGTTACAATACCATGGGCTTCATTTTTATCTAAATAGCATAACCAAATTTGGTAAAAGGATCGGTGGTGCAGGGGGTCATCAACAAGAGTGTAGGAGAGAGCTCTCTATTTCAGCTGATGGACTTGTAATTTTCCTTTAGGTAGTTTGTCAGTGTTTAAGTAATCTATGAACGGTTGTTTCCAATCCAACTCCTTGTCCATTTTGGCAACGACAACCTCCCTTTCAAGAGAAAGTCTTCGATGACTTCAGCATCAATAAGGGATATGACTTATTTATTTTGGACCCTTATTGAAATGGACTCATCTTCCAAACATGCCAATTCTTTGGCAAGTTTGGACAAAGCATCTGCTACCACATTATCTACTCGGGGAACTTTGTAGATGGTGACTTCAGGAATTTGGGCCAATAGCTTCATGGTATACTCGTAGTAATGACAAAGCTTGGGTTTGAGAATCTTGTAGGACCCAACAATCTGGTTGATGACCAACTGAGAATCCCCAAAGATGTTGATGCTCTTGAGACTAATAATAGTAACTCCGGATCGGATCAAAGCCTCATACTTGCCTTTGTTATTGGTGCAAGGGTTGGGAAGATAGTATGAGAATCTCATCACTTCGTGGTCTGGAGTTAGGAGAACTATTCCTACCCTTATCTTTCCTAGGAGAATAGATCGTGGTACTTCCCCTTCGTGAAAATAAGCTGCACCATCAAAATACATCTCCCATCTCCTTTCCTAAGTTCATGATTTGTTCATCGTGGAGATCATCACTAAGAGAATCGGTAAGAAGTAGGTGTCTGCTAAGAAATCTACTAGTGCTGTCCTTTTCGCAGGAGGGTATGAATGTGATATCGAACTATAAGAGAATCATGGACCAGCATGCTAAATGTCTAGATAGCGTTGTCCGTGTCATGAGATATTGCAGTGGATTTGTTCTAGAGATCAAGTTTACCTTATGAGAAAGCATGTAATATCGTAGCTTCTAAAAGGCAAAGATCGAAGTTAGGCAATATTTTTCAATAGGTGGATAGTTCACTTCAGCAGGAATCAGATGACGGCTGAGGTAGTAGAGAGCATTCTCCTTCCCTTCATCATTGGCTTGGGCCAACAAAGCGTCGAGAGAGTCATCCAATGCAGCAATGTAGAGGATGAGTGGCCTACCCAGGATAAGGTATAGAAATTCACCAAATACTACTTGATGTCTTCGAAGGCATGTTGACACTTGTCATCCCACTTGAACTTGGCATCCTTTTTGACAAGTGCTAAAAATGGCTTGCATTTCCCTAATAGGTTGGAGATAAAGCATCTTAGATTTGCCAACCGTCCTTGGAAGGATCTGAGTTGAGTTAAACTCTTAGGAGGTGGCATTTCTAAGATAGCTTTGATCCAGAAACCTATTCCCTGGTGTTGAACAATAAACCCAAGGAATTTCTCTGAAGCCACTCTGAATGCACACTTCAGGGGATTCATTTTGAAGTTATATTATCTTAACCATTCGAAAACTACTCTCAATTCAAAGAGATGGTCTTCCTTTTCTCTACTCTTGACTACTAGATCATCAACGTAACACTCAACCTGATGATGGATGAGTTCGTTAAAGATCCAGTCACATGGTATGTAGCACCAACATTTTTAAGGCCGAAAGGCATGACCCTATAATAGAAAATTCTGATCGAGGTTTGGAAAGCAGTGTTTCTTTCATCTTCAGGGGACATCTTGATCCATCCATGAAAGAGAAGATTGCGTGAGATGAGGCAATGTCCACCATTAACTCTGGTATATGAAGAGGAAACTCATCCTTAGGACATGCCTTGTTTAAGTCCCTAAAATCAATGCATATGTGAATTTACCATTCTTCTTCGATGACACAGCTAAGGTAGGATATTTTTCTTCCCAAATGAAACCAAAGATGATTTTTGACTTCATATCACTTAGGGACTTTCCTTAACTACCAAACCTTTAACTTTCTGACATGTAAGTGAGGTTAGAGCTAAGGTTCCCAGCTGCTGCCTAATAGTTTCATATAAACCAAATTCGAATACTTTGCTTTGTCTAGTGGCCTGGTCTTCGTCTCTGTTTGGATTGAAAGTCACCTCCAATGGAATCCACTGAGAGGGGTTGGCTGGTATACTAATCACATTAGACTCTTCCTCCGTGTTGGATTCCAAGTCTATTTGAATAGTAGGATACTCCTATGAATTGGAACATTATTTGTTAGTTGATGGCCAAATAGGGGGTCTTCCACCTCTAGAACTGCCTCTATTTCTACCTCTGCCTCTACCTGGTGGAGGTTGAGCCATCTTACCCACATGTCCATATGATGGAATGAACTGTGGGTGGAATGTGATATGCGGATCTATTTCTTCTTCAATTCCCCTTTCTTGTTCAATTGGATTTTTTTCTTTTCATTTTCTTTTAGATTTTCTTTTCCTTTATTTTCTTTTTCTTTTGTGTTCGCATTTGAATTTTGTCCCAGTTTACGAGAAAGGGTGTTTTGAGGAAGATAGTAGGTTGCATCCTCATAAATCTCAACCTCTTTAATTAAGAATGGCTTTTCATCTCCATTAACACGGTATTCAATCCCATCTTTTCTAAACACAATGCACTGATGGAGGGAGGATGAAATGATATTGTTTTGATGCATCCAAGGCCTACCGAGCAAAACAATGAATGAAGTATTCGAATCAATGATGTAAAACTTCGCTTTAGTCTTCCAATCTATCTCCAAAGGTAACACTATAGAACTCAGCCACCTTGTTCATTGAATCCTCTTCATCGATCTCCTGAGTGTGGAGATGTCGATCCTCAAATAGCAAGTCTTGTTATAATATTCATCGATGCAATCCATAAGAACTTAGCAAGTGCGAACGTCCATGTCAAGATGTTGAGGGGATGCGTGCTCCAAGTCTCCAAAAGAAGGTCTTCATGTGAAAGTGAGCCCTTGAGCTTCCTTTGTATAATATGCTTCCTATCATGCGCTATTTAAGCATATTTGGGGATCAAAAAGCTTGATTAATGATTCCCTCATCTCTTTAGATATGATAAGGGCATCATATATTCTTAGCAGATGACAACTTTCTTAGATGAGAGGACATTTGTTGTCCACCTTGAGCTAGTTCTCACAAGCATCCATGGGTGGAGCATTTTGTGGAGGGATTCTTGATCTCTGCTTTGACTTGTTTCCCCATCTTGTGGTACTACTCTAGGAGGTGCCACTATGAGAGGTTGACTTGTGATCTCTTGTGGCGGGTAATGGAAGATTTTACACCGCACATTAGGCTCACCTAGCTTCTCCTATGGGACTCTCAAAATTGGATGATTCCAAGTCTATCTCAAGTTTGAACTTAGCATTGAGTAGGAAAGTTCAACTTTGAATCGAAAGAGGAAGATCAGTATATTGTGACTTGAAGAGTTATCATTAGGAATAGAAGAAGATAACCCATTAGAAGTGACATAGATGTAATTTAAACTTGCTTTATTCTTCAATTTCTTGGATCTTTGGAGGTAGAAATCAAGTAAAGTGAGTGGGTAAGGAATTTGATGCCCTTATCTACCATACAAGAGTTATAGTAGAAGTAGTGCTAGCTAAAGTGGAAGAAGTGGTGTGGACTAAACGTATGCTAGAGGCGACTCGGTTGGTGGCTATCTTGTGGGCTGGGGACACATCTTCTTCATGGAGTTCCCCATCGAGTTGGCTAGTAACAAACCTTCCTTGATGTTGGAGGTTTGAGCTAACTCAAACACCAAGGAAAGTTTCTTGATCTTGACAATCTTCTTAGAGGTTTTGGATAAAGAAATATCCTAACCTTCTTTAGTTTTGGAAGGATCACATATATCCCCAAGGATTACCCTAATGGGCGGATGGTTGTTCCACAAGATATTCCTTTGGGATAACTACAACATTAATCTTGAAACTATGTTCAAGCTAGTCCTTAAATGTGAAGTAATCCTCCAAAAGTGGCCTAGTATACGATGATAGGGGCAAATTTTAAGATCATAACTTTTTCCTACTTCCTCTGGTCTCCTAGGCTCAGGTAGCTAAAAATTAAGTTTCTTTAAGAGATTCTTAAAGATCTTCCTGATTATCACTCTCTTAAATGAATAAGGCTTGTTAAGCTTATCTAAAGAGTAGGTGGACCATAGCTACCTAAAGCGGGTATGTGTGCTCTACTAGTGATACGGTTGAGAGCGGTGATCGTAGAGATGTGGAGGCCGATGAGGGCTTTGGTGATAAAGGAGATGGAGGTTGTTGAGGTCATGGTATCTCTGATCTCTAATTGTCGCTTCCCCTTATCTCCACTTTGCTTCTTGGCTTCTTCCTAGATGTTATGACTTTGCTTTGACAACGGTCTTGAAAAGATAAGCTTTTCTCCCTTGTAGAGTCTTATTGATTAGCATCTCAAATGTCTTGATAATGAAGCCCTTAAGTATGAAGATGATCGAGCCATGGATATTCTTCAAAAGAATCTCAATGACTATATTAGACAAGCGCTCACATTTCATACTCAAGTTATGGGAGAATATAATCAACAAGGGACTCACGGGTGTTGTTGCTACGAGATCACCTACAGTAACCTATGCTCAACAAATCTCTTGATGAAGAGTTTCTCTAACTTAGCAAATGTCTTTACTGAACCATTGGGCAGTTTAGCATACCAATCAAAAGTAATCCTTGCTAGAATACTAATGAAGAGGTGGAATAGCAAAGCGTCGCTACCACCAGCGTTACAACAACTGGCCCTGAAATGTGCTATGTGTTGCCTTGGGTTTCCACTACCATCAAAGCTTTTGAAGGAAGGTGGTGCAAAACCCTTGCGATATTGGATTGAATCGAATTCCTCCGTAGGTCTACCCCATTGATGATCCTCCCTGAGCCAATGCTTCCTTCACTTGCTGCTCAACCATGGATCATATGTCTTTTTCTTATATGGAGGTACTTTCCACTACCTTCCTATACATGCTAGTGCTACCTTGCTCAACGGGAGGTAAGGTCTCAGTTGAGTCTAAGACATGCACTAACTCAGGCTGACTAATGTCAGTTGTAATAGGATAAACTGTCAAGGCTTATTTCTGGAGTACTAAAATTATTGCTAACAAGTCCTCTAATTGCCGTGTCATCCTATCTATCTGCTCATCTTTCTGCCTCAACTGATGTTGGAGGCATTGGGATGATTGGGCGGTGTCTTCCCGATCAACCTCATCACCTTCCATGGCCTGTTGCTCCCTGAGAAGAGATCCTCTGGTATCAACCATACAGACTCCAGCTGAGTCTCCCAACAAGTCATCTTCATTGGGATTAAAGCTGACTTTCTCCTCATCTAATCAATCATACACCAAGATTTCCTTCTTCTCTAGAAGATAATGAGCTACTATCTCCTTGAGAGAATGATCTATCTAAATAAGAACAAATGATCTCTCATGTGATCACTTGTCGTGCACTAGAGGCACCACTCACTTCACGGGGAAATCCTATGAGGATTATACTCACTAGATGAGACACACTCCTGACTATCACTAGCTATGAGAGGGTGACATTCCTAGGAGGTTCCACTATCCTTGTGCGGGCTATCATCACTACCTTTGAAACTACTACTATCTCCTCTCTTGAACTGGAGTTGGTGAAGGGACGATCACTATGCTTCGAGCTCGCCACTCCTTCCGCACCACCACTAGGGTAGAAGGTCAAGTAGGAGAGCTTGGCCTTGCCATAATGGTAGTGTATATGGGGTACGATCCCTCGACCATAGCTGGATCACCAACGGGGTGTGCTTCTCCCTGGATATGGCCTTCATGGCCTTTGATGGAACTGGAGATGCTGTGACCTGGACGGGTGATGGCGGATGGGGGGTAGAGCGATGTGGTGGAGATACCATTAACTTGCTTTGCACGGAAGCCATCCTCCTATTATGACTAGTCCCAGTAAGTAAGATATTTGGCATAGTGCGTGAGTAGCATCTAGAAATCAACAAGTGTATTGGCAACAACCTCGCCTCTCCTACGATAATGTGAGCAGATGTATGGGCCTCTCTGGTTCTCTCCTGATGAATATATTTCCCCACACTGCGATGGATAATGGATCTTGGATTGAGCTCGACTCGGACTTTGAGCTCATAAGCACTGAATTAAGGCGATTGAAGGACGCAAAGACCTCCTTGCTAGTGCTAGGCGATCGACCACTAGTGGGCGTGATGTGAATCCTCATAACATCCTCTCTATCCAACAATGAAGTAAAAATTGGCTCCTCACAAAGGGTAGCTCCATCTCCTTTGCAATCCTAGTGTGATATCGCTTGATCATGTGATTTTTGTTCCTACACTGTGTCCTGGTAGGATGGGAGGAGTGAGAGCTAGACTCATACTCAAAAGTAGGGTAGGAAATCCCTGAGATCAGGGGAGCCTTACCCTTAGAGGGTATTGATGAGAGGGTGCTAGCCTCCTGGGGCAAGAAGAAACCATGGCGGCTACACATAACTCAGCGGTGGGACTATCCGCTTTTCTCTTCAACGAGGAATGTAAGAAGGTAGATCAATCCGGATGGACCTGCGGTCTTTGTGGTCCTAACTTTTGTGAAGTGCCCTCACATGTAATCCTCGCTCCCTCAAATCCCCTACAAAAATGGATAAGGTGTTTATGATCCGATCGGGGGATGTTGGCTTGGTCAAAAGCCAAATCCATACCATGAGGAAAAGTAAAAACAAATTTCTATGAGCCTGCCATTTCAGATCAACTATAAAATTGAAAACGAATCAGCGTAATTGATGGTATGCAATGGAACGAGCTTGAATCGATTTCTATCTTTGTTGATTTTGAATTTGAATTGGTGAACCCACATCCAACATTTTGGAAGTGTTAAGTGGGGTTCAAAAGATTTGAATGATTTAGAAATTTGATTGAAAGAGAAATTTTGATATGATTCCAACTTCAACAAATTTGGGTATGTTAAAGTGGATTTGAATATTTTGAGAAGGATGCTTCCATAGGTTCATGTTTGTTTGAATTTAGATTTTTTTTGATTTGAGGACTCTTTCCTTTAACAAATTTGGGTATGTTAAAGTAAGTCGATTGATTTTATTTTGATTTAGAATTTTACTTAACAAATTTGGGTATACTAATGGAAGTATTTGAAAATGATTGTTTCTTTTTTTTGTGAATTGTTGTTTGATTTTTGAAGATTGAAATTCCCACTTAGCAATTTTAAGTATGCTAAATGAAGAACCCAAGTGTGTTTTGTTTGATTTTTTTGAAAATAGGATTCTTAGCAAATTTGGGTATGCTAAGAAAATCCTAAGTGTTTCATTTGTTTTGATTTTTGAAAGAGTTGGATCTTTAGCAAATTTGGGTATGCTAAGAAAATCCTAATGTGTTTCATTTTTTTGTTTCAGTTTGATTGAAAGTGGAAACTTTACTTTAGCAAATATGGTATGTTAAAGATAAAGTTCCACTTAGTTTTGTGAAATGGAAATTTCACTTAGCAAATTTGAGTATGCTAAATGAAATTCCAAATGATATGTTCAAAATTTTTTATTTGGTTTTTGAAAATGTAAACTTCTCTTTAGAAAATTTTGTATGCTAAAGAATGAAGTTCCAAAAGTGCTTAAAGATTTTTGGTTTTGGATTTGGAAACTTCACTTAGCAAATTTGAGTATGTTAAATGAAGTTCCAAATTTGTTTGAAAATTTTTTATTTTGAATTTGGAGACTTTACTTAACAAATTTGGGTATGCTAAATGAAGTTCTAAATGTGTTTAAAATTTTTTGATTTTGGATTTGGAGACTTCACTTAGCAAATTTGAGTATGCTAGATGAAGTTTCAAATATGTTTGAAAACTTTTGATTTTGGATTTGGAGACTTCACTTAGCAAATTTGAGAATGCTAAAAATGAAGTTCCAAATGTGTGTGAAAATTTTTGATTTTGAATTTGGAGACTTCACTTAGCAAATTTGAGCATGTTAAATGAAGTTCCAAATGTGTTTTTTTAAAAAACTTTTTTGATTTTGGATTTGTAGACTTCACTTAGCAAATTTGAGTATGCTAAAAGAAGTTCTAAATGTGTTTGAAAATTTTTGAAAGTATGATTGTTAAGTTTTGAGTTTTGAAAAGGAGACTTCCATGCAACAAATTTGGGTATGTAGGAATGGGAATCAATCTTATTTTTGAAATGTAAAAATTTTTGTTTTATGTGTGAGTATTGCTTTTTGAAAGAGGGAATTTCAACTTAATCATATATGAGATATGTTTAAGTGGGATTTTCAAATGATATTATTTTTATTTAGGAATGAAATTTTCATTCAATAAATTTGAGTATATTAAATGAAGATGTTCATATGTGCTTTTGATAAAAATTAATTTTATTTGAAAATGAAACTTTCATTCAATAGGTGTGAGTGTATTGAATGGAAAGGTTCACATTGTGCTTTTTGAAAATCTTATTTTTGATTTTGATTTTTGGAAAGATGATTGTTCATTTTATTTTGAAAATGAAATCTTTGTCAAAATGAATTGAAAGAATATGTTCATTTGTGCTTTTAGAAAATACTGTTAGTTTTATTTTTGAAGAATTCCTACATGTAACAATTATGAGAATTGTTAAATGAGGGTGATTTAAAAAGTTTTGTGGAAAATATTTTATTATGTGTATTTTTTGAAAGAGTGATTTTTTGAAAAGCAAGATTTTTATGAAAAATTTATTTTATCTTTATTATTTTAGATTGAACATTTCCTTATCATAATAATGAGTAAGTTTTAAATGTTTTACTTTTATTTAAGATTTTTTTTATTTTTTTACCCATTGGAGAACTTAGAGTTTTAAGACCAACACAGGGTGAGGTCTTAAAACCTAAGGATGTTGGCTAACTCAACTTAAGAATGAAATAAGCTAAGTGTCAATTGAAAGAAAGATAGTCTCGGATTCATACCAAAGTACAAACCCACTATTGATACTCGAAGACAATGATCATTACCAAAGTTGGAGAGAGGAACCATCCCCGGCGGAGTCGCCAGAAAAATCTGTGGGTGAAAATTTTCTGTATAGTCGCCTTCATCTGTGGTGGAAAGAAAGAATATAAAAATTCATCTTTTTGGGATGCCACACAGATCCGCAGATGTGCTTATTCATGTGATTGGGTATATCATCAAGGAATAGTGTACTATCTCGGGAGATAGAATTCACTAACCTTTAATGGATCTAATCCCCTTAATAAGGACTTCTAAGGATAATGGGTCTACATATTGTTGACCTCATTTTTAGAATGAGCTCTCAACCCCTCCATCTTAGACATAAGACTCATCTTAGGCTTTAAGAGTTTCATATTCTTAAGACACATCTAGTGATTAGTTGGACACTCAACCTAGCTCTAGAGACTTAGCAGGGTTAGCCATAAGAATAGGTCATGCCTTAGGGGTGTTAGGAAAACTTGCCTACTTTAGCTTGAACCATTCCTCACTTTCCATCATTCAAGTCAAACTCCAAATCACTCTCATTTTATTTTCTCCAAATCCAAATCAACTCCATATGATTGAAATCCATATGATTGAAATCCATGATTGAAACCCATGATCAAAATCCATCAAAATTCTTAAGTCCAAATCTTCCTAAGTCCTTAATCTTCCTCTTAAGAACTTAACTAAAATCATGATCTAAACCAAATCAAATCTTTGAGATTTTCTCATAATTCATTTATATTCTCCTTTATATTCACATATATAAATGAAATATAAATTCAAGCCAATCAAACTAAACTCAAAATTCCAAATCAATTCATGAAATTTTCCTAAGTCCTTTAAATTTTCCTTAAAGGACTTATCCAAAACCATGATATAATCATTTCAAATTCATTATATTTTCTCATAACTCATTTATATTCTCATTTATATTCACATATACAAATGAAATATAAATATAAATAAATCAAATCAAACCCTCAAACCAAATTCCAAACCTAAAATTTTTTTATGCCCTTTAAATTTCTTTTAAATGGCTTAGCCTAAATCATGATCACAATTCAAAATCATGGGATTTTCTCATAACTCATTTATATTCTCATTTATATTCACATATATAAATGAAATATAAATATAAATCAATCAAACCAAATTCAAAAATTCAAACTTCAAACTCCAAAAGTTTCCTAAGTCCTTTAAATCCTTCCTAATGGACTTAGCCAAAATCATGATTAAACCACTTCAAATCCTTGAAATTTTCTCATGATCCATTTATATTCTCTTTTATATTCACATATATAAATGAAATATATATTCAAACAATCAAAACAAATTCCAAAATCAAACTCAAATCCACTCAAAATCCAATCTAAGCCTTTCAAGTCAAAATCTTGAACTTAGCCAAATCAATTTCAAATCAAGCCAAACTCTTGATTTTCCTTCTGATTCAATCAACCCAACAATCATGAACCTATATATAAATACAAACTTCAATCACTAAATCAAAATTCAAAAATCAAACCTAAATCCTTTCATATTCTTCCTTTGAATATGAAATTGTCAAATGGATCAAAACCATTTGACTTCAAATCACTTGCAAATAGAATAATATTTCAATCATATGTCTATATACAAGTTCAATCAAGCTCAAATCAAGTTTTTTGACTTAGGTTCACTTGACCCAAGTGACCTAAAATTATATCAAATTATACTAACCAAATTAGATTGAACCAAACTCACATCACTCTCATCATAATCATCATGGGATGATCAATCAATCAAATTTGGTCAAACCTAGTCAAAGGGTTGACCAAGTCAACAGCCAAAATGAAACCTAACATAAAATCCACCATAAACCAAATTGATTGAAATCATTGATCTAAGTTCACTCATGACCTATGTTTGAACTTGACCAAGTCAACGCTTTGAGTAACCTATTGGCAACTTGACCCATGTTGACCCAACTTGACCTAAAAAAATCAAAATGTGTCAAACTTGATCTAAGCCAAATTGATTGAAACCCATGGGTCAAGTTAATTTCAAATCACTTGTTGAACTTGACTAAAACCTCAATTGACCATTAGACCTAACCTAGCCCAATTCTTAGACCCAACTTGACCTAAAGGGGCCATGTTGAGCCAAATTTGAACATAACTAAAATTTATTGAAAATAAAGATACTAATCCTCCATATGACTAACCAAACCTAAACGACCCATGACCTAGCCCAAATAGGTCAAATGGGTCAAATAGGTCAACTTGATTTGACCTAAATGAAGTCATATGAGCCAAATTCAAAAAACTAATCCAAATTGAATCAAACCAAAGTCACCAAAATATTTCAAATGGTCATAAGAACTTGACCCAACCCTTGGTTTTTTTTGAATGGTCAACTTGACTCAAGTTGACCCATTTTAACCTAAATGGGTTAACATGAGCCAAATCTTATCAACTCCAAATCTCATGAAACTTTTCTCCACATACCCAACATATCCAAATTGAAAAATCTATAAAATGATCATTCTACCTCTTTAGGCCATAGAAAAATTTTGGCCTAATCCATTAATTTGGTCATGCCCTCTTATATCCACTTGATACCTTTCTACCTCAGGGGACCTAATGAAGAGTGGTACAATGGGTTTGGGAATTGTTGATTCAAGACAAAATTTGACCCCATGGGTCAAATTGGCTCATTCCAAATCTCTCCTCCACCCAATTTGATGCACATGGGAGGTTGGCAATCCACTTAAGGTCTCAAACTAACCATGTACAAAGAGCTAACAGCCTGAACAAACTCTCCAATGTGGTCAATTGGATCAAAATGTCAAAGGAGGTGTCAGTCATCCAATTTCCATAGGGTGAGGTATACTCCCCCTAATTCAATTCAAAATCATCATTCCTCAATTGAAGCCATGAGTAGGAAAGATCAGCCTTCATTCTAAGAGGGATTTGAATTTAAGATTTCTCTATTTTCTCCATTGAAAAATAGGGGAGCTCACTTGACTTTCCAACTTCCTCCACACTCAAGATCACTTCAATTCCTATTGCACACTTCCTCTAAGGATCAATTTGAGCACACTTCATCAAAGCGAAGGAAGTGGTGTTGGTCTATAGAACAATCCACTCAACCCCAAGGCCTAATAATTTCAATAGGGCTTCGTCTCCACTAGATGAAGCTACCTCATCGATCTCGAGCACTAGTGATCACCTCAGGCGAGGTATGAATTTTTTTGACCACCTAGCATAGAAGGTATTGGTCTTTTGTGAAAGGAATTTTCAAGTCATGCACATTTGGATGGTCAGCCGAGATTATTCTCATGTTTGGAAAATGAATTATCCTTTATAAAGCGAGAGGATCCCTTGTAGTCTATGATGAGGGATCAGCATCATTGTCAGGTACCACCCCAGTGGTTGTAAGTCCAAGATATTGGTTTGTCCTCTAATAACCAAACACCCAATTTTCAGATGGTTGTAGCTCTCAGCTCCCTTGATTTAAGCTAGATTACTTTTTTTCTCTGGAATTATAATCCTTGGCATTATTTAATCTTATAAGTCATAAGTCCTAAAATTAATGAAAATTTCACTATTAATTTCAAAATGTAAAGCTATAGGATAGTTTGAGATGCGCTAGCTTCCACATCATGGGCATCCCTTATTCCATTTTGGCTTGATAATAACTCCCTCTCATCGATTTTATCTTTAAATTAAATGATTGAGTCCTTTCTATTAAAATCGAAGATGATCATTTACCATAGAGTTTCCTCCCCATCTTTCAGATGTATGAAACTTTTTTATAGAAATGAACTTCAGTTTAAAATAAACCCTTCTTTACCTGTAAAAGAAGAATCTATTTCTAGATTATCCAGAGTCCTTTTTGAGTTATTAAAGGTTGACTTCTCTTGAGATAGTTTATTTTCTTGATGATGTACTGATCAACAATCTCTGATCACATGGCGTCCCAAAAGATGAATTTATATAGTCTTGCCTCTTTCTTTTCTCAACATTTGAGTGACTCAAAGATTTTACATATATGTGCAGATTCTTCCCATAATTTACATTGAAAAATAAAGTAGGATTTATTTTAAATCGTTCATTAAATTCCCTGGGCAAGTTCATAGTTTATTACATCCTGGATCCTTAGAATACTCTGGGTAAATGATCATTGTCTTTAAAGATTTCAATAAGGAAGGACTCTCAATCGATTAGTTTATTTTTGAAGATCAAATGGGATTGATCAAAGATAGGGAGTTATTATCAAACCCATAAGGAAGATAAGTAAGAGATGTCCACAGTGCTAGAAAACCTAGCGAGCATCTCAAACTATCCTATGGTTGGGCTTTACATATTTCAAATTAACTTAATTTATTTGAGTGGAATTTTTATTCGAATGTTAGGACTTATGATTCTATAACACAAAATTAAGAAAATACCTAAGATGTGAGAAATTATGCTTATGGCCCACAAAAAGGGAGAAGCAACCTTTAGAAGCTGCAGGAGCTGGCACAATCTAAATCTAAGGTGAAAATGGTATTTGGTTTTACAAGAGGACAAACCTATTGGACTTACAACTTTGGGGATGGTGCAAACTAACTCATCCTAGATTTTAAATTTATGCAGTAATCATATGTTTTATGCAAGATAGTTAGGTTGTTATTTATTTAGAAAGAGACTAAGTCCTTAAACTCACTCCCTAAAAATACTAGATCATATATGCTACAAATGACCTAAATCTAATGCAATTAGATTTAATTTTATTTTCATTTTTGGACAATCATTTTGAATCAGCTAATAGGATTCATATATCTAATGCATAAAAAAAAAAATCAAGAAGGGAGGAGATGTATTTCCACCATGGCTCTCAAAGGTCAAGCCAAATTTCTCTGGCAAAGGTGGAAGCCCTCCAATCAAGAGTGAAACAAGATGAATTTGTGCATGATGTTATAAAAGAAATACTCATCCATTAAGGGGGTTGCTAATTCTTTTATCTTAAAATGTAACCTAAGCTTTAGGTGAGGTTATGAATTCTTTATTTTTAATTTTGAGTTATTAAGTTTGGTAAAAGATTTATTTTTTTAGAGAGCCTAATCCACATCCAGGCCATACATAAAGCAAGGAAGAAACTAAAAATAGATGTCACTTAATGCACAAGCTAAACAAATCATCAATCAATTTATAAAGGTGATCATAAAAGAATAAGAGGTCATTTGTGGTGTACCACAAACCCAAAAAAAAATTGGGTAGAAGCTCTACCCTTATATAATCCAGATTAAATGAATTAAATACAATTAAACAAGGAATTCATTATTATGGGAGTCTTCAAACTTCATTTCTTCATTCTTCTTTTCTTCTTTCTTCTTCTTTTCTTCTTTCACTTTTGGTTCCTTTTTTTGGATGGTTGGAAGGTGGATGCTCCAAAGACTTCACATGATGAATAAGATGAAATTTTATGACCAATGGTCATCCCAATCCCCATAACAATCATTTTAAAATCCTAATTAAAAATTTATACATGAAAGGAAAAAAAGTAAATCTAGCTAACACCAAAATAAAGGTTAGCTAAACAAACCACACAAAATCCCAAGCATGTATATTGGACTTATCACCCCACACATGGGTGACTAAGTCCACAATATTGGATTATGCTTAGGGGTATAAGCACCGCAGAAAAGTATTTATATTTTATTTTTATTTATTACATGCCTCTTAAGCATAATCCCTGAGAAAATAATAATTAGATCATACCATTCATTCTAAGCATACACCCTAACAGTCTAAAACATATATCATAAAATAAAATTAAGCATCAAACCATACTAACTAAAAAAGTGACTTAACTAATGTATGTGCTTTGAAGGTTTTGTGTGGTATGCTTATGGCTTTAAGTTAGAATTTTCTAAGTGTGAAGCATGTTCAACTTAGAAGAGGGTTTCATTTAAATGATTTAAATATTTTGGGTTAGTTTTACTTCATGTTTTGATTAGGTTCAAATGAATCCTACAATTAATTACTAAGTTATAAAGAAAGAGAAAAAACTTCTCCTTTTAACCTAAATAATTTCTAAAGTTGATTAATATTTTAGTTTTGTTCAGTGGATGTTTTGATTAAGTGCTTTAATTAATCCTAAGTTTAGATGAACTCTAAACAAACCTATTCAAAATAAAGACATTTTAAGATTAAATAAAATGAACTAAATTCACAAAACATACATCACTTCATTTCTTTCAACATGTATAACATGCATGTGGATAAGTCCTAAAATATATTTACACACAAATGAGAATATTTAACACACTTTATAATGCATTCTAAGTGATTCATTTAAGAAAATTTGAAAGTTTTTGATGATTTTTATTAAGTAGAAAAGATTTCTTATCCAATTTTCACATGCACACATGAAAGTAAGAAAGGCATAAGTGAGTAAACATTTTCATTTTTAAATTTGAATTTTGAAAATTATGGATGCATAAAATCACATGACATACATATTTAGCATGTTGGGGAAAGAACTAAAATAATGAAACATGTAAACATATTCACTTTAATTAAATCTAAAGATAATCTTATGAAATAAGAAAGTTTAAAGTAAATCAATGTTTATTTAATATGATTTTGTTTGATTTTGAATTTGATTTATTTTTGAAAATATGGATTGAGTTTGTTGTTCTTGGCCCATTCCACATGTGTTTGACATTTTTGTTTAATTTTTAGATGATTAGATTCATTTTAGATTTTGATTAGGTTAAGGTATGAATTAAGCATGTTAATTAACCCTCACCTACACCAACTTAGCATAGTTAACTAAATAATTATGAGCCAACGAGATAACATAAAATCTTACAAGGAAGTTAAATTTGTAATGCACCTAGGAATAAAATGGCCTAATGCAATTTTACTCATGATTAATGATTAATTAAGCTAAGGGGTTTAACTTAAGTAATTTCAAAACACCCCTCACACATATGAGTTAGGTTTTGATTTTATTAATTGAACTTAGGCTTTGAACACCTAAGCATCTACCCAAAGTAGATTAATTAAGTTTTAAAAAGTTTAGAAATTTTATGAAATTAATTAAGAGGGTAATTAATGAATCATCCATTAATTAAGAGAGGATTAAGAAAAGAAAAGGGAGTTTAGGGAATAGCTTAGGGGAAATACCCCAAAATTATTCCCTAAACCTCCTACTCACTGGATCAAACCTTAATCAACTTCAATAAGGGATTAAAACACTAATCAAACCTTTAATTATCCTTAATTACATAAAGGGGATAATTAGGAAATGCATTTGCGAGTCTCTCAATTAAGCCATGGCATAAATTTCAAGAAAATAAGGGGAGGCAGAAGTCATCCCCTAAAATATGCCCAAGAAGTTTGAGATTAATCAATGAATTAATTAGAGAGTAATTAGCAAAATAATATTTCTATTAAAAGAAAAAATCAAAGAATGATACAATTCAAAATCCATTAAAGCTAATTTTAAAATATTCTAGATTGAATTATCTTTCAGTGGCAATTTACCTCATATTTTTTTGATTTTATTTAGGGAGATATGAATTTTTAAAGCTTAGAGGATTAATTAAAATTAATTAAAACCTAATTAAATCCCTTAATCCATAGTGTGACGTGCGGCGGCACCAGTCAGTCCACTTTCCATGTGTTGCGCGGTGAGCCACCACTTAAACATCCCATCATGGCAGGCATGGTGGCGGTGGTATGCAGTTTAGCCTCAGTCGTTCGATCAAGGATCGGACGGTTGAGATTAAAGCTGCCATTCCAAAAGGGTCAAATCGAATCTAAGCGGTGTTTAATCTCAGCCTTCCATCCAAAATGCGTGGATGGACGGCCAGAGATATATCCTTGCCAAAGCTTGTGAATCATAGGAACCGTCCATAATCTAAGCCCTGATCCAAGCTCGATTGAGCTCGGATTGGGATAAAATTTTGCACAACATCACAAAGCATAGAAGATCACATCCAACGGTTGAAACTTCATGCCATTACACTTTCTTTCACAAAGGATCAACACACCTTAAGTATATTGATCAGAAAATGTCACCTCACCTCCTCGATTCCACAGGAGCTTGTCGGTTGAGGCAAGCGTTAAATTAGCTCACGAGGTTGAGAGCTCTATGGACCAACTCCCCTCGCTCTTGCTTGCGGCCTTGATCAAAGTAGCTCTCCTCTTGCTTTTGGAGCTTGTGTGAAGACTTGGGTGCACTCGACTTAGTCCCCTGATGGAATGTGCAAAGGGAATTGCACTGGTTTTGAGTGAAGTGGAAGTTTGTATTTTGATTTTCCTCCCTCATTTTCACTGTTCAAAAGCAGAGAATGGGAAAATGGCCAAACCTCTAGGAGGCTTGGGATCACTCTTTGATGGCTCCTAACACTCTCTCTTACTCAATCGACAATGAGCATGTGAAAATTGAAGTGATTTAGGGGGAGTATATCTCCCCCTATAGCAATCGGATGAACGAAGCATGGTTTGCTATTTTGATCCAATTGACCATATGGAAAGGGTTGTTTGAGCTGTTAGAGGTTGGGACATGATCAGTTTGAGCTAAGGAGTGGATTGGTAACCTCTCATGTGCTTTAAATTGAGTGGAGCGAAGTTTTCTATTTGGCCAATTTGAGCTATGTGGTCAGTTTTGGCCTTGGATCCATTTGGGCTGACCCAAATCCATTGGGTTGGGTGCACCACCCTCCATAGGATTCACTCGACCTATTAGGAAGGTATCAAGTTGATATGAATAGGACTTGACCAAATTCCTCATGAATTTGACCAAAATTTGTCCTATGGCCTTGGGATAGACTGGTCATTTGGCTTATTTTTAAATTTGAATATGTTGGGTATGTTGAGAAAATGGGTTTTTGCCAAGTTTCATGAGATTTGGAGTTCATTTGATATGGTTTGGCTCATGTTGACCCATTTAGGTCAAAATGGGTCAACTTGGGTCAAGTTGACCAATTGGTCAAATTGGGTCAAACCAATGGTTGGGTCAAGTTCATATGACCATTTGAAATATTTTGGTGGCTTTGGTTTGATTCAATTTGGTTTACTTTTGAGTTTGGCTAATATGACTTCATTTAAGTCAAATGGGTCAAGTTGACCAATTTGACCCATTTGACCTATTTGAGCTAGATCATGGGTAGGTTTAGGTTTGGTTAGTTATATGAAGTGGATTGGGGTCTTTGTTTCCAATCAATTTTGGTTAAGTTTGAATTTGGCTCAACATGATCTCTTTAGGTCAAGTTGGGTTCAAGGTCAATTGAGCTAGGTTAGGTCTAGTTAGCCAATTGAGATTTTGGTCAAGTTCAACACGTGATTTGGAATGAGCTTAACTCATTGGTTTCAATCAATTTGACTTAGATCAAGTTTTAACACATTTTGGCTTTTTAGGTCAAGTTGGGTCAACTTGGGTCAAGTGGCCAATTGGGCTAGGTTAGGCTCAAATGATGACTTGGTCAAGTTCAAACATAGTTCATGAATGAACTTAGATCAATGGTTTCAATCAATTGGGCCTATGGCGAATCTTGACTATGTTAGGTTTCATTTTGGCTAAGTGTTGACTTGGTCAACCCTTAGGTTTGACTTGGTTTGACCCAATTTGATTGATTGATTGATTATCTCATGATGATTGTTGATCATGATGAGAGGCATAGGTGAGTTCGATTCAATCCAATTTGGTTTGAATTAGAATTTGGCTCAACATGGGTACTTTAGGTCACGTTGGGTTAAGTGAGCCTAAGTGGGTCAAATGGCTTGGTCAAAGCTTGATTTGAGTTTGATTGAACTTGTATATAGACTTATGATTGAAATATAAATCCATTTGTAAGTGGTTTGAAGTCAAATGAGTTTTGATTCATTTGGCAATTTTATATTCAAAAAAAGAATATGAATGGATTTGGGGTTAGATTTTTGAACTGAGTTTTGATTTGGTGATTGAAGCTTGTATTTATATTTGGATTCATGATTGTAGGGTTGGTTGAATCATGAAGGAAAATCAAGAGTTTGGCTTGATTTGAAGTTAATTTGGCTAAGTTCAAGATTTTGACTTGAAAGCTTAGATTGGATTTTGAGTGAATTTGAGTTTGATTTTTAGAAGTGGTTTTGATTGTTTGAATTTATATTTCATTTATATATGTGAATAGAAATGAGAATATAAATGTGTTATGAGAAAATTTCAAGGATTTAAAGTGATTTGATCATGATTTAGGCAAAGTCTTTTAAGAGGGAATTTAAAGGACTTAAGAAATTTTGGAGATTAGAGCTTGAATTTTGGATTTAGTTTGATCGATTTATATTTATATTTCATTTATATATGATAATATAAATGATAATATAAATGAGTTATAAGAAAATGTCATGAATTTGAATTGATTTGAACATGATCTAGGCTAAGTCCTTAAGAGAGAAATTAAGGACTTAAGAAGGATTTTAAATTTGGAATTAAATTTTTGGATTTGATTTGATTGATTGATTTGTATTTATATTCCATTTATATATGTGAATATAAATGAGAATATAAATAAGTTATGAGAAAATATCATAAATTTGAATTGATTTGATCATGATTTAGGTAAGTCTTTTAAGGAAAATTTAAATAACTTAGGAAATTTTATGAATTGATTTTGAATTTTGAGTTTAGTTTGATTGGTTTGAATTTATATTTCATTTATATATGCGAATATAAATGGAAATATAAATGAGTTATGTGAAAATCTCAAGGATTTGATTTGATTTTATCATGATTTAAGCTAAGTTCTTAAAAGAAGATTAAGGACTTGAGAAAGATTTGGACTTAGAAATTTCATTCATGGGTTTCGATCATGGATTTCAATCATATGGCATTGATTTGAGTCTTGAGAAAATAAAATAAGATTAATTTAGGATTTGACTTGAAGGAAGGAAGGTGAGGAGTGGTTAAAGCTAAAGGTAGACAAATTTTCCTAACACCCCTAAGGTATGACCTATTCCTATGGCTAACTCTTCTAAGTCTCTAGGGTTAGGTTAAGTGTTCACCTAATTACTAGATGTGTCTTAAGACTAAGGAACTCTTAAAGTCTAAGAGAAGTCCTATGTCTAAGATGGAGGAGTTGAGAGCTCATTCTAAAAATGAGGTCAACACTATTCCTAGGTTAGAACTATGAATTTTTAATTATATTCATTACCACAAGCATTTATAGTTATCTTCTCAGAATTTATTTTATTTCCAACATAACAAAATCAATCATTGTATGCATGCGATGAAACATACTATAGTGGGTAGATGGATGTGTAGAAAAATTTACATGAAATGAAAATAATTAAAATTGCGAGGGCTCCAGCTCTATCAAGGGGTTGTAACTGGTCTTAAGGCAAGATCTCATAGTAAAGCTACCCCAAGAAAAAAAGATATTATCATAATAATCTTTAAATATACAGATAATCATGTTTACGCTTAAAGTAGATGATTTTTATGCTACCAATACTATTTTTACCTCCAGGGTTATTCCCAGCTGATAACTCTAGTGTTACCACGGTTTCACTGTTTGACTGTCATTATTTTGATCCTTCCATTGTACTTTATGAATGTTACTAAAGTTATAATTACTTTTTTATTTATCTCCCACTGAATATTCTCAAAGTTGTAACATAATTATCCCATGCTTCCCTTTCCTTCCATAATCAAATAAAGAAAACTGGGAAGTGTCACTTCCATAACAAAAACAGCTTTCTTAGATTTGACTTCAACTTACATTCATAATGGAAAAGTGTCGCTTCCTCGCACTCACAGGGAGCAGAGTATGTCACTATGTTACTACCAAATATTTTATGCAAGCACGTGAATTTTATCTGCATTAGTACAGATGCAAAATTCATATCTTCGGTTTTTGCTTGACATAAACAAATATGACATTTCCACCGCCACAAGCCACCATTTCTCACTTGTTTTATGGAAAATTTTATCTAAGAATCGGGTCATGGAAACCTTTAAAGAAATTAAATCCCCTTTTACTTGCCATTTTCTTATAAAATTGTATAATAATATAATCAAGAAGAATATAAAATGATGCAAACAACAAATAATAATTATTAAATTGATCAAATAAATACCAACCCCATATGTAAATGTCATTTTATTGCATCCAGAGTACCGCCAACTTTAATCAAATCAGTAGCAGCCCTTGAATGAGGTCCTTGTAAATAAATAAGAGACAAAAACTCTTTTAGAACACCAGAAAAGAAAAAAGTCTGTGAAAGCAATTTTCATAATTATACATGAGGAGGGGAACATTTTTTCATGGCACTTTTGATAATAAATTTCCTCTAGTCCATTCTTTTTCAAAAGAAATATATGCTGGATCCACTTCAAGATTAGTGAAACAAGCTGTTAAAAGAGAGCAAATGCAATGCGTAAAGCTCCTACCAACAGAGATTTTAGGAGGGATGATGCACAAAGTTATTCCTACCTAACAGAGAGGTTGTCTCTGATTGGAATCCAGAACATAATAGTAGCAACCTAATTGTTGCAATAAAAATGCACATTATCTCGAATAATCATAGCTGAAAAATAAATCGCTCCAGTTCAAGCCTCAGGTTAAAAGCTAAAAGTTGCCACAGGATCTAGAGAAGCATCATTTTGTTCAACTGTCAGAGCAAATGCCCTTTTTCTACCATCCTAGTGGTTACATCAATAAATAAATGTTGTTTATATAAGACCAAATTGCTAGAGCACTGTCAAAGTTTGATGTCAGTAAATCTGCTTTATCAATCTGTAAGAAATAAAAATATGACTGCTAGAATCGAAAGTCCCTATATATGACATAAATACATGGAAATAAATCCCAATATGGCCCCTAACTATTTGCATGAGGCCAATTTAGTTTCAAAGTATCACAATTGTCCTGTTAGTCTCTTGACAATATAAAATTGATCCATAATGGTCTCTCATATAAAAAAAGTGATATAAAATTGATCCCAATTTATTCCCTCAGCTATACAAATATAATTCCAATTTAATCATTGATAGACCATCCTGGATTAATTTTTGTGGGCTCCGAAAATTCACCACTGACCTCTCGATAATTTTTTTTGATATTGAATTGAAGAGAGTATGATTTGAAGTGTCGGTAAAATTTTCAAAAGGCAGATGAAATAGTAGATAAGACACTACCCAAAGATTTCGCCCTCATTTTGTGAGGACTTTAGATCTAGTCTTAGGTTTCCTATAGGCACAAACCCCTATATTTAATTACTCCTCTCAATAAGTGAGAGGGAACTTTCGATTAAGGCTAGTCATTAGATCGCTGAATGCGTAGCGTATAGTAGCAGCATATATAGTTTTAGAATTTAAATTATGAAATTCATCATTTCAGCTTAAACTGGATCGTTGGGAGAATGATGACGTGCCCTATCTAGATCCCCTGGTTCTGTCATCCTGGGCTGTCGCGGTCCCTAGTCTACTTAGTCAGAGGAGGTAGTCGACCCAACTTGATAGAAGAATCCTCATCAGCAACACATAGGTTATGTCGTCCAAAACATTCTTGTAGACCTAGGATGGTGTTTGTCTAAGGAGACATGCTTAAGTCTACCTTAGCTGACAGAGGATTGTTTGCTTTATCAACTATACCCTATGATTCACAACTCAAAGGGTGGAGCTATTGGGGAGCATATGGGCTATGATCATGATCGTAATATAATAGAGTTAGACTGGCCAAATCATCCGATCAGAGGACTCTGGTCGTAACTGCTTCATCTGTGAAGCCTACTGGCCAAGCCATGTAGTTAGAGGACACGAGCCACGTTCTTACTAGCATGAGATTGATTGAAAGTGAACATACTAGAACACTTGATTTTACATTGGCTCCTTTGTGAGCTAGAGTTTTCTTAGTTTGTCACCTCTGACAAATAGTTGCGGAAGATGGATGGATTGAGTTTGATTTAAGTTTTTTGTGAAAGAGTTTCATGAGCAGTTTCAGATTGTTACTTAATTTGATTTGAAAATTTGATTAATTTGAATATGTTTAAGAGCTCTAGATCTTGTCAATTCTGTTTAGCTGTTAATAGAGGATTGAATCTACTATCACTTGAAAGAAATAATTTTTCAGATATTTCATTTGAAACTCTTATTATAGGTTTTAAGTTTTATTAACTTGGATCCAGTCCTAAGACAAAATCGGGAAGCAACCCTTGCAACATCCTCAAACACTTGAATTTAAGCATTCAGCATAGTGTCGGGGCACATTCGGGTGTATAGCAATTTAGGTAATTTTATTTCTAAATTATGAGCTTAATTTTGTATTTTCATTTTTTTTATTCCAATTTAGCTCGCGCAGCCTTTTCAGATATTAAAATTTGCACTTGAAATCTCTATGTCCGAGCACATGTAGGTATTTATAGCTTAGCTAATTTCTTCTAATTAATGAAATCATTGATTTTGAAAATCATAGTTATGATGAAATTCCTTGATTTTTGATGAAAGGATGCCCTATGATTTTTGTAAATTTTGATTTAGCATCGCCTTCTGTTTGCTCGTACAAAGAGTTGTAGATCCGGTGGCAAAGAAGACGTTATAAATTAATCTAATACCTTATTATATTTTTTAGATTAATATTTAATATATTCTAATTTTAGCTGACTTTTACATTTAAAATGAAATCTCATGTCCAGAACATGCGAATTTATAGCTTAGATAATTTCACCTAATTAGTGATTTCGTTGATTTTGAAAATCATAATTAGAATGAAATTCTTTAATTTTTGTGTTGAAGGAAAGCTCCATGATTTTTGTAGATTTTGTTCTAGTATCATCTTCTGTTTGCTTGTACGACGAGTTGCAGATCCGGTGGTGAAGAAGGCGTTGTGATTTAGATTCCAAAAGACAATTTAATTTGTTATTTTAAAAGAAGATTTATCCCTCATAGTAGCTTTCATTTTTCCCCCTCTTTTTTTGTTTTACTTTTGTGTTAATTATATGCAATTTTTACTCCCCATTTTGTTGTTTGGAGTTTTTAATTTTAATTTTAGCTTTAGGTTTCATTGCTTTACATTCTTAAGTTGATTCCTTTACTTTTCATTTTTTTACTAAGTCTAGAATTTTTATGAAATTTATACCTCCAACATCATCCTCGTGTGGGTTGCATTGATGTTTTGGATTTTGGCCTCTTGAGCATTGTGGTCTTTGTGACCATAGTTTTTTTCATCTCGTCACGCTCTGTTGAGCACAATGAGGTCTTCAAACCTGAAAGAAGACAAATGAAATATATATTCATTCCCCTCCTTCCCCCCATTTTTTTCTAAGTCTAGAAATTTGACAAAATTTTGACATTTGTCAGGGGATAACTGTTCTACTGGACATGTGAGCATGAGTGGTATCTTGACACATGTAGATTTTTCATCTCATCGTGCCTGAGCGAGATCTTCAAACTACAAACATAAATATATATATATATATATATATATATATATATATATATATATATATATATATATATATATATATATATATATATATATATATATATATATATATATATATATATATATATCCACATTCATATATCACACATATTCTGACGCATTTTTTGACACGCTATAATACTCGGTAAAGGAAGGGGTTAGGTTTGCAATTGTGAATGTAATGCAAGGAGTGCGACGCTAAAAATCGAAAGAAGAATTCGCTTGTGGACGATGTTTTTTCTTGGTTTGTGGTGAAGCAAAATGGGCAGTTATACAATACTCGAAAATCGAAGAAGGATTTGTTAATGTTCTTTCGTTCGATGTAAAAGTGGAAGGGAAATCAGCGATCGGTGAAAGAAGAGCCTTGATGATGTTCTTCCCAATTTGGATGTTGAGGATGGCGAATCTGGACAATGGGCTGGTGGGACAGCCGCAGATCATGAGGTTTTGTTGTGTGGATTCAGAACGAGCCAGATTTGTGGGGTTTTGCAGGCTATAGGGCAGCATTTGCAGGCCGTGGGGCGAGCTGAGCTGGTCAGCAGCTAGAAACGTCGGCAGCGGTGTAGAATTGTGTGTGTGCCGGCCAGGATGTGGCAGTGCGGTGTGGAGCGGACCGGCAGTGACGTGTTTTTGTGCCGGTGGGAGCAGGTGGTGCGACGGATGACGCTGCGGATGTGGAACGGCGTGACCGACTGTTTTGCGCGGATAGTGCCGGTGGGCTAGACGGGTGCAGTGGTTTTGCGAAATGGTGGGATCGACGGCTTTGTACGGATAGCACCGGCGGGCTGGACAGGTGCAGCGGGTTTGAGGCGCATGGTTGTGGCGCGTGTGCAAGACGGATTGCTGCCAGCGGTGAAGGCGGGCTGGAGGGTTTTGCCGGTGGCGGGTCGTGTGGGCTCCGGGCAGCGGGCCGGAGCGTGTGCCTGCTAGGCGACGGGAATGGAGGAACGCAGTTTTGCAGAAACAATGGGATGACCAAAACTTGAGAGCGCAGAGGAAAATTTTTTTACCTGTGCAGAGCGTTTTCCAATGAGTGAGAGAATGCTGGAGAGAGGAGAGTTGGAAGGAAAATGAGGAAGGAATTTTCAGTTCTTTTCTTTTTGGAGCAGTTGGCAGAAAAAAACTGAAAAATAAATAAATTACAAGGAGGGAGGGGGAGGGAACGGTTGCTATGTGAGGGATAATTTAAGAATCTTTTAATAAATTTTAAATTTTAAAGTAGATTTCATACTAGTAAATACACATAATTAATATATATATATATATATATATATATATATATATATATATATATATACAATTTTAAGATAATTACATTTGTTGAATCTGATGGTAGTCAGTTTTGTGGAATTCGTTTGTTTGAGTTGGTCAATTTTTCTAAAAAAATCATGCATCTTCATTGCTCAATTTTGTGCTTCGTCAATTAAGTTTGAATAATCTTATTTGATAGATTTTGATATTTCAAAGCCCGTGATCAATTTCATGAGCGAGGTGTTTGATCCTCGTCTCTTATATGTATATGTGTGGGCATTGGCGACTCAATCAATCGGTTGATATCGGTCATATAATATTTATATAACGACCAATTTTAATGTTAAGCAATGACAAAATCAACTCATCGTGAATTTGAGTTAATTTTGGCGTCCCTATTTTAGCCTCGATTTGTGCATTCCACTTATGATTATTCGATATTTGTATAGACTCATTCGAATTGAGCACAGTCAGTCTCATTTGATAGAGTTTGATATTTTGAAGCTAAGTGAAAATCCTATTTTCTACAAAATTCATTTATGCATCTTTCATTTAAGTGTGCTAAAAATATATTGTTAATCATATGCATGCTGCATATGATGAAAAGAAATGAATAAACATGTCATGTGATAGTAATTAATTTCAATTAATCTTAAGATGTCTTTCTTATTGAATGAGAGTATTTAAAGTAAACCTAAACTTAGGATTAATTTAAAATATATAGTAAGCCATTCATTAAAGAGAACTAAGTCTAATTAATTTGCTTTACAAGTGACCTAAGGTAGGGAAAAGAGAGAGTAATCCTCTCTTTTCTTCTCTCTCTTTTATTAAGTCATGAAACAAAAGAAAATACTAAGCAAAATTCTCAAATCAATTAAATCACTTAAAATGAAATCAACTTCTTATGATTAAACATTCTTTCATACTTAGAAAATCATAAATTAAGGCATACCACTCAAGTATACACACTCTAGAAGTAAGTCACTACTTTGCTTTATGTTAGTGTATGGGGTATGTTTAGTTTTATGATGTATTATTTTAGAGTGGAAGTTATATGTATGCTTAAAGGCTGGATGGTAAGTCGGTGATTAACCTTTATTTTTTGTAGGAGATTGTGCTTAAGGGGTGCTTAAAATAAATATAAATGCTCTCTTTTCTAGGTTGCTTGATGCCTAAGCATAATCCAAATTAGGATAGGTGGGCTTGGTTACCCTACAGGGTGCTAAATCCAAATTATTCATATAACTGCTTGGGTTATATGGCATGTCTAGCTAACACTTGTTTTGCAAGTATAGTAAGATTTATTTTTTATTATTTTTAATGTAATTTTGTATTAGGAATTAAGATTAGTGTTATGGGGGATTAGGATGAGCAATTGCAAGAAGGCTTTGTCCTAGGAGACCCTATGGTGCCTTTGAAGCATGCACATCCAAATGGAGAAATGAAGGAGATATGAAGAATGAAGATAAGAAGACACTCATAGCATTTATTCATTTGTAAATTGTAATTATTCTTTCATATTCCAAGGAGATATGAAGAATGAGATATGAAGAATGAAGATAAGAAGACACTTAGATTTATAAAATTCTTGATGCTATGTTTAAATTATGCAATAGAAATGGCATGCCTTTTTCATAGTTTCTTTATGAATGGTGATTTAATGTGTGGCCTGGATCCAATTAGACTCTTAGGAAAAAATTAATTTTTTACTTGGTATAACTCCTCATATAAAGCCTAGGCATTAAGCTAAGATAATTAAAATATTTAACAATCCTTTAGTTGAATGTTATATGTTTAATATCATGCATTCATATAACTTTACTCATGCAAAGAGAGGGTTTCCATCCTTGCATGATAGAGGAAGACCTGATTTTTGAGGTTCTCCTCTATTATAGAAAATACCTCATTCTCTCTGATTTTGCCCATATCTCATTTCATCATGCATTTAGACATATAGAGATATTATAGTCTTTGTCATAATGGAGAGTCCAAAATTAAATAAAAATTGAAAAGATTTACATTTAGACTAAGTCATTGCTCATACCACTTATGCTCCAGTCTCTTAGAGAGTGAGTTTAAGGACTTTAGTTTCTTTATAAATAATAACAACCCAACTATCTTACAAAATCATAAGACTTACCTACATAATTTTAAAGCGTAGGAGGTGTTAGCTGGCTGCCACTCTTGGTGGTTATAAGTTTAATAGTTGGGTGATTTATCTTCTCTTATGGAGATAATCTATATACTCATCTTCGCTTAGATTTAGGTAATGCTTTAACTCTTGCTAAAGCTCCCTAGATTCAGGATCCAAGGTAGCTGTTTTCTTCAGGCTACAAGCATAAATTCTCATCTCTTAGGCACTTCCACAATCTTGTATTGTGGGATTATAAGTCTTAGTATTCTAATAAAATTTCAACTCAAATAAATAATTCTCCTCAACTTCAAACATATAAAGCCCAACTATAGGATAGATTGGGATGCTCACTAAGTTTCCTAGTATCATGAGCATTACTCATCTTATTTGGCTTATAATAAGTCTCTTCTTTTGATCTATCCCACTTAGTTTTTTCAATATAGCCAATTTATAAAATATTTGATAACAATTCTCTACTTTAATCAAGAGTATTCTTAAGGATGTAATTAATAATAAGGGGTTTCCCCCATAGGAAATTTTAGAATCCGATTTAATATAAATCCTACTTTATTCATCCATATAAAGTTGAGAAAAAATCTCTAGTATAATATAAGACCCATCATACCTTAGGAGTCTTTATGAAGTGATTAAGTCCATTGAAGAATAATGCATTTATCACTCGAGATAGTACATCATATCTCAATATGTACCCAATCATTTCAATAAGTACACCCTCAGATCTGCGTGGTGTCCCCCATATACATATCCAAAAATAAACACCACAGTCGTTATCTTCCAAATAGACATATTTTCCTTCTCTACAAAGCTCTTTAAAGTTTCCTTCTGGATTACTACGCTTTCAATCATAAAGCACCAATGTCACCTTCTTCTTTATCTACTTTACTGCTTATTTTTATTTCAATTCTTTTATTGGAATTAGAGAGAATAGCTAGTTCTCTGTTGCAACAGAAGCTTGACAAGATCTACAAGCTTCCCCGCCAGCCTACCATTAACTTCAACTAGTATACCGACTAAGTTACAGTGAACAAGAAGGTAGGTCAAGCCCTCTTCTACTAGCTTGTAGAAGCTTCAGTGCCTTCTTAACCAGCTCCCCTTGTCCTTTGGTTGAACGGTGGCCCGGGTTGCTCTTCCGTTGGCGATGGTGCTTCTAAGGAGCTCAACCCTTCATATTTAGCCTAATGGAAAAACTCTCTATCACAATCGTTACAGGTGGAACAATGGTAAATTTGAGCAATGAAATATGTTTGAATTCCATTTTGATGAACTCTGGAAGTTTCAAATTTTTAACTTTATTTAGTTTTATATTGGTGATGGCAGATGCTAATATTCAATTCTTGGAATCCCCTGCTACGGTCAGCTCCTCCTATTCAAATACATTCTCAGATCTCTACACAATGGGAGACCGAAGAACAAGTTATGTAGATTTAACAAATCATATGTATAAATCTTGTATGAATAATCAACCTCAAAAGATCTTTTTTTGATAAAAACAGTTATGGATTCATACAATTTTCTTGTAAATTGGTTTGAGAGATTTCCTCAGTATAGGTATGGCGAATTTTATAAAATTATGAACTTCAAGGAATTCAAAATCCTTCCATGAACTTTAAGGGCTTTATGATACCTTTATTAGTGTACTTCTTACTTATGAGTCGTTCTTCTTCCAAATTGTTCTAAAAGTGATTATTTTAGGTGGGCAATCTTGTTACTAATGACCGCACCAATCTCATTGGAACTTGTTGACCTCACTTTTAGAGTGAGGATTTAATCTTCCCTTCTTAGACTTAGGGGTCTACTAGATATTGATATTTCCTTAGTCATAACACACTTTTTGCAATTAAGTAAACACTTAACCTAAGCCTAGAGATCTTAGAAGGGTTAATCATAGGATTATGCTATGCCTTAGAGATTAAATTGATCTACCTATCCCATAACTTAAACCCAACCTATGTTCACCATCTTAAACCACAACCAAATTCAATTCATATCAAACCCAAACCCAAACCCAAATCCAAATCCAAATCAAATAATTGAAACACATTATCAAAATTCCAAACCCAAACTCTGATCAACATAGCTTAAGTCTTATGATTCTTGTCCTATGGACTTAGCCTTAATCAAATTCAAACCAAATCAATCCCAATTGACTTTCTCATAAATCAATTCAACTCTTTAATCAACAAATCAAATTCTAAACCACAAATCAAAGGACCAAAACTAAATTAAACCCTTCCTTATGACCTACCTTCATGAGCTTATTACCCTTCAAATCACTTCAAACTCAACTGATTTTCTCATAAATCAATCATATATTCAATCATGTCTATAAATATAAATCAAATATACATTTAAATCATCAAAACTAAATTAAAATAAATCAAATCTGACTTAAGCCCTATGAACCCATCACATGGACTCAGCCAAATTACCCTCTAATTCAATCCAAAATCATTTGATTTTCTCATGAATCAATTACTTCTTCAATCATCTTCCCAATTATAAATCAAATCTACGTTCAAATTACCAAAACTAAATCCAAAATTTCACTCAAACCCTTCCTAAGCCACATGATCCAACTCCATAGACTTAGCCAAATTCCTTCAATCCAAACCCCAAATCTAATGGATTTTCTCATGGATCAATCATACCTTCAATCATGTTCACAAATATAAATGAAACCTACAATCACCCCAACCAAATCAAATCAATTCAATCAAGCATGATTTAGCCCTTTTGACATAAAATCTCAAAAACTCATTCAAGTCAAACCAATTGTAATCAAATTTATAAATCCATCCTAAATTCATATATAAACTAAACTAAATCCAAATGAACTCAAAATCAAACCAACTAAGCCCAATTTGTCCACTTGACACAAAGTGACCAATTTTACCTATTTGAGCAAGTTCCGATCCTACCCAAATTGGATTGAATCAATCCCACCAAAACCTCCTATCATGATTGATTATCACCTTAGGATGATCAAATATTATAAATTGGGTTAAACCAAGTCAACTTGGCCATTTGACCAAGTCAACCCCTTAAACCATATGAACTCAAACTAAACAAAATTCATCCTACAATAAATCAATTGAAACCATTGATTCACACTAACCTATGATCAACAATTGAACATGACTTGACCATGAATTGAGCCAAACCCAACCTAATTAGCCCTTTGACCCAAGTTGACCTAATTTAACCTAAAGATCAAAATGGGTCAAATCATATTCTAACCAAATTGATTGCAACTAATGGCTTAAGTTGATTATTGAACTTGACCAAAGTCATAGTTGAATCCAGTTTGACCAATTGATCAACCTAACCCATTCATCCCAAATTGACCTCAATTTGGTCTAAATCCAAATCAAATCCAAATTAATTCAAGCCAAAGCCTACAATCATCTTCAATCAACCAATTGAATATGAATCAACCCATAACCAAAGCCAATTTGGTTAATTTAGTCAAATTGGTCAACTTAACCTATTTGGCCTACATGAATCCAAATGAGCAAAAATCAAATCAAAGCCAAATTGATTGAAATCAATTGAACCAAAATACTTCAAATCACCATTTGAACTTGACCCAAGCTTTGGTTTGACCCAGTTTGAGTAATTGGCCAACATAACCCAACCTAGCCCAATTTGATCTATGTCGCCGCCGTCCCATCTAACATCGGACGGTGCGGATTAAACCCATGGTTCGTAAGGGAATAAATTGAATTAATTTAATCAAAATATTATGGCATACCATTGCAATCACGCAGAATAGATGGTGGATGATCTATCATCTCTCGCACAATGGAAGAAAGATATCGTCTGCCTTCCTACGCCCAATTCGAGCTCATCGGAGCTCGAATAGGCTTCGAGATTGATCCCACACCTTCACGAAGATGATCCTAAGAGTTCTAATAGTTAGATTCACATGACATTCACATTCTCTTTGAAAATGCCTAAAAAATGAGAAATCTCAGTTTGAAGGAATAGTACCTCGAGCTCAAGGCACGACGACCAAGGTAGCTTAGCGATGGTCCTTGAAAGCCCATGTGATGCCTCCCCACCGTTTGCTCTATGGACCAAACACCATCGTAGAACTCGTTGAAGTTGGTCTAGAAGGTGCCTCCGGTGATTGAATTGCTCAGAGGAAGGTTCATTTCATCTCGACAGAGGTTGGTAAATATGTGGGAAGAGGCAGTTAATGTGGGGTTGAGTTTTGAGGAGGTTGGACAGAAGGAGTGCTCTGTTTGACTCAGTTTGGACATCACCGATGATGGAGGGGCTTTAAGAACTCAGGAAGGGCTCTGGGGAACTCATCTCTAGCTTATAGGGGTCATTGACGGTTCTCTCTTTCGAATTGGATCGAATGGAGGAGGGTATACCCCCTCCTCCCTAAGATCAAACGGCCAAGATTGGCTCTACCATTTTTGGCCATCCGGCCACCGCAAGCAGCCAGAGGGGACAATACCATGCTAAGGTGCTTCAATTTGGTTGGAGGAGGGCCTGAGGTTGGTGTCTTGACTTATCACCATCTCACTTGGGCTTGGCCAATGAGGGGAGGTGGGTTAACTCACCTACCTTTGACTAAGGGCTAACCTAACCCCTTTAGGTCAGGTTAGCTACTTAGCTAGGAGTCTACTCTTGGCTTTGGGTGCCTGCCAAGAGGAAAAGAGAGTGGTTGACCCACAATATTTGAATTTTATCCTATGTGGAGGGCTTAATACAATGAGTAATGGGTAGATTTGGATTCAATTTGGGTTGGGTTGGTTTTGGGCTTAATTTTAGTTAGTTTGGCTCAATTTGACTCATGTAGGTCAAATTGGGTCAAATCAAGGCTTGGGTCAAGTTCAAATGAGTATTTGGAATATTTTTGTGGAATTGGTTTGGTTCAATTTGACATGGATTTGGATTTGACTCATTTGAGTTCATTTGTGTCAAATGGGTCAAGTTGACCAATTTGACCAATTTTGCCAAATTGGCTTAGGTTAAGCATTGGTTCATGTTTAATTGATCAATTGAAGACGATCGTAGGCTTTAGTTCGAATCAATTTAGATTTAGTTTTGATTTAGGTTTTAGGTCAATTTAGGCTAAATGGGTCATTGGTTTCAATTAAGACTTTGATCATGTTTAATGATGAATTTAGAATGAGCTTGAGCCATTAATTATAATCAATTTGGGCTAGATCTTGATTTAACCCAATTTGGTCTTTCAGGTCAAATTGGCTCAAAGGGCCAATTGGATTAGGTTTGGCTCAATGGATGGTTAAGTCATGTTCAAGGATTGATCTTAGGTTGATGTGAATCATTGGTTTCAATTAATTTGGCTTAGGATGAAATTTGACTAATTTGGCTCATTTTAAGTTAAGTGGGTTAACTTGGTCAAATGATCATATTGACTTGGTTTGACCCAATTGATTACAATTGATCAATCAAGGATGATCAACAATCATTGTATGAGGTTTAGGTTGATTTGATTCAATCTAATTTGGGATTGATTGAAAGTTGGCTCAAATGGGTCCTTTAGGTCACTTTGGGTCAAATGAGCTTAAATAGGTCAATTGGCTTGATCAAGGTTTGATTTGAGCTCAGTTGAATTTGGATATTGCTTTGGAATTGATTTATAACTTTGGTTGCAATTTATTTGGATGTGAATGTATTTTGGCTCATTGGAATATTTGAAATCAAATGGGTTAGGTTAGGTTGATTTGATTTATTTTGGTTTGGTTTATTTGATTATAGATTTGATTTGGTTTGGAATGATAATTGAAGGATTGAATTGATTTATGAGAAAATATTAATTGAGTTTAGTTTGGATTGAAGAGATTTGGCTAAGTCCATAGGACTAAATCATAGGGCTTAGACTTAGGTTATTTGAATTTAATTTGAGGAATTGAAATTGATAGTAGATTTGATTTGGAGGGATGATTAGAGAATTGATTGACTTATGAATAAATCAATTAAATTTGATTGGATTGAATGGAATTTGGCTAAGTCCATAGAATCAAGTCATGGTCTTAGGAAAGATTTGGGTTATGGATTTGATTTGAAATTGGTTTTGAGGCTTAAATTTGATTATTGATCTTGGTATGTTGATTGAGGGTTGAATTGGTTTTGAAAAAATCAATTGTGTTTGGTTTGGATTGAAAGATTTTTGGTTAAGTCCATAAGATTAAATCATAGGGCTTAGAAAGGTTGATTTGATTTGAGATTTGATTGGAGTTTAGTTATATGGGTTTGAAATTGGATTGAATTTGAGGTTTTATTTAGGCCAAGGAGCTAAACATAAATTGGATTTAGGCTATAGGGTAGGTAAGTCATCCTAATCCTTAAGGAATAATCTAAATCTTATGGCTAATACTCCTAAGTCTGTAGGCTTAGGTTAAGTGTTCGCTTAGTCACTAGAAGTGTCCTATGACTGAGGAGCCCTTAGTGTCTAAAAGACCCCTAGATCTTAGACGGGAAGATTGAATCCTCACTCCAAAAGTGAGGTCAACATAGTAAAAAATAGAAGCATTTTTTAACCATTTCTTTGGTGTGAAGTTTTGAAATTAAGTAATGAACCAACACTAATAAAAATATGTTTTATGAGAATATTATTTACATTATTTGTCATTTAACAAATCATTTCTCAGGTGTTTAGTTTTAACTTTAAAATTTTTTACATATTTAATTTAGATGTGTTTCTTTAAGAATATGATACTTTGCTTTAATTACTATTTTTTACTTTGAGACCACACTATACAAACACAATATTTCTTATATAAGTCATTAATTATGATGAGTTTAAGATATAAATATATTTTTTTAAATATAGATATAATTTGACAAAGAAAATTTAAGGTCTATATTTATATCTTCTTATAGTAATTGGAGTTTTCAAGCAAAAAAATTAAGTTTGGGAGATGAGGAGTTATCTTTGTGAATCCAATTTCATCTAATTTAGCCTATGAGGCTCCTAAGTTATTAGGACCCAAAGTAACTTGCTCTAATTGGCTAGTGACTAGGGATCTATTCCACCATATAAGTGCTTCTATGGAAATTTTGTCTTCCATATCTTTAATATTATATTTATTTACTTTTTTTGTAAATTTAAAAGTTTTACAGTCAAATTGGATTTGATTTTAGAGATCTTATTATTGTATTTCAATCATTTTAGTTTATAATATAAGATGTAGAGTTTGGATGGATATTATGTGATTATGTACTTTGTAAATATTTTATTTACCATTTATATTTGTATCGATGTTTGCATTAGAGGTCATGATGTGCATTCAATTGCATGAATTAGGTTTTTTTTTTATACTTTTTTGTATAATTGTTGATAAAGCACAATTTGAATTTATAATACAATGCTTATGTAATCTAAGACAATGAAAACAATGCATGCTTAACTTGTGTTTACATAATAAGCATACTATAGAAGGATGTGCTATCACATGTATTCATTGTCCATCTTTTTGTATTCCTTAAGATCATTATTTTTCCATCTTTTTAGTTTATGTAATTTTTAGAATAATTTGTTTTGAGTAGTTATATTGTCTAAACAAAAATTAATGTCCTTACATCTCTTATGAATTTTCACACATGAGAAATTTATTTCATTTTCCATTAGCTTGCAAAAATTTAATGAACTCATTATTACGATCCATGCATATATGTTAGAATAAGTAGTTCTATTAATAATAAATTGATGAATATAAGTATCTTCTCACAGGGACTATATATACTAATTACTAAATCTGATTTTACTTTAAATCCATCTAAATAACTAAAATATAGTCATCATTTATGTAAATATAAAAGAATATTATGTTCTAATGGAATAATAGAAAACTTGTTGGGAATAAAATTAGAAAAGCTAAATCTAGCGATTACATTTTACCAAGATGACATCTATTAGTTTGATTATAATACAATCATGACATATATATATATATATATATATATAAATATGTAGTAATTGGATATATAGTAGATCATACTTTTCATTTGAAAGCCTAAAGTCACTAATTTGTTTGCACAACCTTTCTATCACTTGATGACATATATAATGCGAAAAAGATTTCATAAGCATAGGTGATCGATTAAATTATACAATAATAATGCAATTATCTCTAACTAATGATTCATTATGATATTTCATCATGATAAGTTTGTTTTCCACCTTTTAATTTTGAATAGATCTGATAAACTTTTCATTAGTGGCTAATCAATTAAAAATAATGAATCATAAAATCAAATACTTAATAGCTTAGAAACACAAAAAAATTCAACAAATTATATCATCAAAAATCAATAGAAATACATTTGGTTATCTCTAATCTTACAATGTGATTTACATTAATACTAGATTGAAGGTAATTTTGAAAAATGCATTATCACTAATACCAACAAGAAGGAAACGCAAAGAAAACCTTAATTTGCTAGGTTCTTGCTCTTTATTGCTTTATCTCTTCATTGCAATCATTGTCATGAACTCCTCTCCACTTCTTTTTAAACAATTCTTGAAATGAATATTAAGAAGCCCTTCTTAGGTTTTGAAAAAAAAATCTACCTAAAGTTTACAAAAGTCTCTTCCACACTTTTGAGATCATCCTTGAAAAAATGGCATCCTTTTAGCTAGGCATAGTTCAGCATGCTTAAGATGTAAATTGGGGGGAATAAGACAGGCACTTAGGGTCTGTTTGGTTCCGAGTATTTACCGTGTAATGTAATCAAAATACGTGCATTTCTTCTTTTTTAGGTGTTTGTGCAGTAATCCTTTACTGTAAATTTGAGGCATTTCGTTTTCCTTTCTTAGCTATTTTCAGGTAATAAGCGAAATCATTTCAGCAATACAGCCTGTATGAGGAGGAGGAGTGAGGTGAGCGGCTGGAAAAGAAATTTTTTTCTTTTTTGGGGCGAGAGGGAACGGGAAAACGCTTTTTTTTAATTTTTTTCAAATTGTTTAATCTGTTAATTTTAACTTTAATTAAAATAAATATTATTATAGCTTAATTAAGATTTAATAAATATAATTATATTTATTCAAATTAATGATAAATAATTCACGATAAATCAAAAAAATTAAAATAATTATTAAATTTTAGTTTATTTAGTAAAAAATAATTAATGAGTAAATTATTTATTAAAAAAATTATTTAATAAATAAAAATTAAATCATGATTAATTTATTTAATAAAAATTCCTATTAATTAATTAATGTTTAATATAGTAATAAAATTATATATATATATATATATATATATATATATATATATATATATATATATATATATATATATATATATATATATTGGGTCATTATATTAATATAAAATGATAATATTCAAATTTTATTTATTTAAAACACTAATAATTAATATCTTAGAAAATTTGTAAATTAATTACTAATAATTAAATATTCGAAATACATTATATTTGTATTTGATTTTATTTTTTTTAGTTAAGAAAAAAAATTTTATTTATATTTTAATATATATATATATATATATATATATTTATTGAATACGTTAATTAGTTAATAAATTCTATAATTAATTTAAATATAATAAAGTATTATTCGTATTCACTTTACATTCATAAACGAAAAAATAGTTTACGTGTTTTTTACTTTACACACAAATAACAATAAAAGTATTCGTAATTCACGTATTCACTTTCTCGTATTTCTTTACACCGCATTATAAATGAAGGACCAAATGCCTTTTGGACCAAATTCTCAAAATATTTAGCCTAATTATTAAAATTCATAACCACGATTGTGGTGCGATGCCCGGTACAGTGTCCCGCAATGACATTTATAATTTTTAAAAGTTTTTACATAAACAATCATCTTATTCTTCTATATTTACAAATCAATCATCTTTAATTATAATTTTTAAAAATATTCAAATATTAAAATTCATAACAAAAAATCAGCTCATATTTTTTATTTTTGTAAGATTCTCAAAGATTTAATTGTGTCAAACATAAATACCATGAATCCGATAGTTTAAAAGCCTAAGAAAAATAATTAAATTATATATATATATATATATATATATATATATATATATATATATATATATATATATATATATATATATATATATATATTAGATGATTGATTTGTAAAAAAATTTATTTTTTCTCATCTATTTAAAGTGAATCCAAAAAAATTTGCTACAACACATTCTATTTATTTATTATTTATTTGTAAGCATTTCTTTTTTTAGAAATATAATCACATTGAGGACTTTGAAAATGCTCTAATATATATTTTGATCTTGTTTTATCATTAGCAGCAGAAAAATTTGTCAATGAAAATTGATTTAAAAAAATATTAGCAAGAGAATAATATGCCAAAAAAAGGAAGATTACACACATAATTATTTTTTAATGGATCTAATAATTAAAATTTGATATTTATATATCCAACATAATATCTATACATAAATGTCTATTTAATTTCGTTTTAAAATAAATGATGTAAAACATTTGGATGTTATAAATATAAATATTAAAATTTTAATATTAAATGTATAAATATATAAGAATTTTATGTTACATGTAAGAAAAATTAAAAATAAAAAGATAGGACATTAAAGGATTAATTTGGATTTTAAGGGTCATTGTCGCTTTCCGGTGACTTGTCGATTATATACAAATTTTCTATTGAGACAACTTATCGTAGTTATAAAAAATGATTTTAAGAAGGATAATTTGTGGAGTATAGAAGTATAAATAAAGTCTTTTCTATCGCTCATTCCAAATGTTAGCAACAATATCACTAGTAGTTAAAAGAAAAAAAAGAAAACATGTAGAAACAATGCAACAAGGTATTGCAATAGTTTCTATAGGTCCCCTCAAATGGGTAGAATAGCCCCCATAGAAAAATGAGTGTCCAACAACCACTAGATTTTATTGAATTTGAACAATATAAAGAATCAATATTAAAAAGCTTAAGGATGAAAAAATTCATATGGCCTGCAATTTCGTAAATCTATAGTCATAATCATTTCAAATCAATCATCAATCATTACAATATAATTTAAGATCTAATTTATACAATTCAAAAAAATAATTCTCAATCATATATATATATATATATATATATATATATATATATATATACATATATATATATCTATATATCTGTGTGTGCATGCTAGAAAACCGTCATAGAAGAAAAGTTCTTGCCTTCACAGAAAGTCTAGCAAACCACTATGATTTAAAAGATGAACAAGAAAATTCCGCATTTACGTGAAAAATCTCAAAAGAGGGAAAATCAAGCCCAATAAAAAAGCTTCCACTATGTATCCGTTGAGTATAAAGATCTTCCACACCGGATTACGACCAGATATGAGAAAGGGATAAGAGTTCTAGAATGACAATGTTGACGATGTTGACGACGATGTCGATGATATAATGATGATGTCAACGATAGTGGTGATAAACGATTAAATGGGTCGACGAGCCGATATTATGGTCGATGGTGATACCGGTTGACAACCGTCGAGTGGTAACGATTGCTTTGGAGGATCTTTAGAGCTTTCTCTCTCTCTTGCTCCTTTTCCCCTCATATGAGGAATGAGGGCTATTTATAGATTGGAGAGTGACATCTCTGTAAATACATGCAAAATCCGAACCACTCCTCTCCATCGGATGGCTCATGATGATTCCCTTGATCATATGAGGTATTTTGTGTATTTGAATGCTCAAATGATTTCGGAATTATGAGATCTTGGGCTTGTTTGATTCGGCTCATCAAGACGCTCGATTTGACTATAAACACTCTATGTTTGAAAGCTATTTAGGGATTTAACTGATATCCCAAAGTTTCCAAGAATATTTTAAGTGCTTGATCTCGACTAATTTCAACTTCAGATCGGCTTACTTTTAGCATCAAGATTCGTGCGTCGTGCGTCAACTAGTAGAGTTTTCAGGGTCATATCAGTTGCCCCTATTTTTGGATGATACTATCTCAATCATCAAAAAATATATGTGCCAAGTACTTCAAAATAGTAAATTCTTCAACGAAATCTACAGGTCCATTAACCACATATTTTGAGAGAACAGATCTTCATGTAAGCACAAGATTATGACTACGTAAGGATGCAGCCGCAAATGCGGTATGCTGGGTGCAGATTTTGAGGTTCTGACCATCCGAGAACGGCGCTGGTGCTCACGGCGTCAGCGGCCCACGGCATAGCCAAATGAGAGCAGGCTATGGGCGCCATGGCCATGCACGCCGCCAGCAAGACGGATGTCGGTCCGCTGACCGGTTATGGCGCTGATGGCGATCGCTGGCGGCGCGGCGCGGACTGGCGGTTATGAACCCTCCGGTCTGAACGGACGAGATCGCAACGGGCCTGACGCTGGTCGGAAGGCCGAGCGTCATGAACTGACGCTACGGGCTGGGCACGCGAAGAACGGCTGGGTCTGCTGGCGGGGTAAGTGCGGATGGCGGTAAGAATGGCACTTTGAGCCACGCCTGCGGATCTGATGCGCTGTGGATCACTGCGATGACGCGTCGAGGCTTGAGACCCGCGGCCAGCATGTTCATGGTCTGAGGTCGAAGGGGCACGGGGCATCGACGGGCGGCGCTACGCCCCAACACGCACGCTTTGGCGGAGTTTTTTACCTTTTGCCCCTGGTGGGTCTATAAAACCCCTGGGCTAAGGAGAAGTCACCTTCTCTTCTTCTTGAGAAGAAGGTCGTTTGAGGCTGGCCTCCATCTCATACTCAAGCAATTTTCCTCGAAGAAGCGTCTTGTCGACCGACCGGAGGCTATCAAGACCCATACCATACCGAGCGATTTTCCCTCGAAAGAGGCGTTGACTGTCCTTGTCAGACCGACCTGGTTTGGAGGTGATCAAGACCCGTAGTTCATAAGGTGAGGCTCCAATTTTCCCTCGAAAGAGGCGTTGACTGTCCTTGTCGGACCGACCGGGTTTGGAGGCAATCAAGGAGACGATAACCGAGATGGCAATAATGTCGACAATGGCCGCGATGGTGGTCGAGATAACCAACATGGTGGTGACCGACAGATTGCCGACGGCGGTTCACGGCATGATCGCCGAAGCGGCGATGGTGTGACGGGCGGCCGGCGAAGAACCGAGATGGTACGATCGGCCGACGCCGATAGTGATGATTGTCGCATAGCATGGTACCGTGATATAGTCGCCGATGGGACCGACTACATGGTTGGCTACGACGGGTTAACGGCAACAACTACGCTGTCGATGGTGGAGACCGGCGCCAGAATGGCGATGATCGACACGGTGGTGACCCGCGAGGTGGGGAGATGACGAGATTGTCAGCGATATGTGGTGGCGATCGATGATCAGATGCGGGGCGGACTATAGTGGCGCCGACGGGTGGTCGAGGACAACCGGGCGACGGTCGCAGTGGCGATCGGCGTACGGCGGGGATGACCGACGACGATGGTGATTTTTGACCTATCCGAGGTTGTTTGCTAGAGTATGACTCGATGACGCTAACCTGTATGGAAGAGGTTGAATTGAATCCACTAAAGATTTTTGAGCTATCTGAGGTTGTTTGTCGAGTGACTCATGACGCAACTATATGGAAGAGAGGTCAATTAATCCGAGGATTTTGACCCATCCGAGGTTTGTCGAGTGTTACCCGGTGACGTTAACCTATGTGGAAGAGGTTGAATTGAATCCGCTGAGGATTTCAACCCATCCGAGGTTGTTTGTCCGAGTGTTACCTGATGATGTTAACCTGTATGGAAGAGGTTGAATTGAATCCACTGAGGATTTTTGACCTATCCGAGGTTGTTTGTCAGGGTGTTACCCGATGACGTTAACCTATGTGGAAGAGGTTGAATTGAATCCGAGAATTTTGACCCATCCGAGTTGTTTGTCGAGTGTTACCGACGTTAACCTATATGGAAGGTTAAATTGAATCCGAGATTTTGACCTATTCGAGGTTGTGTCGAGTCTTTGCTCGATGACGCAACGTATGGAAGAGGTTGAATTGATTCCCGAGGATTTTGACCTATCCGAGGTTGTTTGCCGAGTCTTTCGATGACGCTAACTGTGGAAGAGGTTGAATCAATCGATTTTGACCTATCCGAGGTTGTTTGTCGAGTGTGACTTGACGCAATATGTATGGAAGAGGTTGAATTGAATATGCCGAGATTTTGACCTATCCGGTGTTGTTTGTCGAGTGTGACTTCGATGACGCAACTGTATGGAAGAGGTTGAATTGAATCCGCCAAGGATTTTTGACCTATCCGAGGTTGTTTGTCAGGGTGTTACCTGATGACATTAACTTGTATGGAAGAGGTCAAATTGAATTCGCTAAGGATTTTTGACCTATCCGAGGTTGTTTGTCAGGATGTTACCTGATGATGTTAACCTATATGGAAGAGGTCGAATTGAATCGCTGAGGATTTTTGACCTATCCGAGGTTGTTTGTCAGGGTGTTACCCGATGACGTTAACCTGTATGGAAGAGGTCGTGGGAAGTCCACCAAGGACCTTTTGACCTATCCTAGGTTGTTT
Organism: Cymbidium sinense; assembly: GCA_021442155.1. Classification (NCBI taxonomy): domain Eukaryota; kingdom Viridiplantae; phylum Streptophyta; class Magnoliopsida; order Asparagales; family Orchidaceae; genus Cymbidium; species Cymbidium sinense. The sequence continues at coordinate 42,504,657 of CM038225.1, read as the reverse complement.
GTCAGAGTCTTTGCTCGATGACGTTAACCTGTATGGAAGAGGTTGAATTGAATCCGCTGAGGATTTTTGACCTATCCGAGGTTGTTTGTCAGAGTGTGACTCGATGACGTTAACCTGTATGGAAGAGGTTGAATTGAATCCGCTGAGGATTTTTGACCTATCCGAGGTTGTTTGTCAGAGTGTTACCCGATGACGTTAACCTGTATGGAAGAGGTAGGAAGTCCACCAAGGACCTTTTGACCCATCCTAGGTTGTTTGTCAGAGTCTTTGCTCGATGACTTTAACCTGTATGGAAGAGGTCGTAGGAAGTCCACCAAGGACCTTTTGACCCATCCTAGGTTGTTTGTCAGAGTCTTTGCTCGATGACGTTAACATGTATGGAAGAGGTCGATTAAAACATCCATTTGTGGTTGTAGCCAAATTTGCTCCTTAACTTTGGCCTTGTTTTTCCATGAGTATGATTGGAAAATCATAATTTGCAAAGCTATATCTCTTCTCAATGTTGAAATATCCTCCAACTTTGACTTTTTTTTGGGATGATAATCAATTAGATGCTTAACATGGGTGATCTTCTGAGATTGAGAGTTGCCCCAGCCGACAAATCAAGGAACAAAGTTTGATCTTCATTCGCCTCTTTAAAAGCTTGAAATGATCCACCTCGATGGTGGTTTTGATCTTGTTGGTAAACTTGGTCATCATACAAGATGGAATAATGGGAATCAGCTTCCAGACGGGCGCCAAATGCGTAGAAAACCTTGTAGAGTAAAAGTTCTTAGCTTGTTTCACACATACAGGTATTTAAAAAGTGAACAAGAAAATTCTAGAATTTTTACATGGAAAACCTTGAAAAGAGGGAAAAACCACGGGGCCTAGCCCAGTAAAAAGCTTCCACTATGTATCTGTTTCAGAGTACAAGATCTTCCCGACAACGGATTACGAATTGCGAAAGGGATAAGGCTAGAATGCATAATGTGACGACGATGTTGACGAAGATGTTGACGATGATGTCAACGATAGTGGTCGGTGATGATGACCGGCAATAGTGATCGATGACGGCGAAGATCAGTGGTTATGGCTGATGGTGGCAGTCGGCGGCGGTGGTTGACAACCGTAGAGTGGTGGCACGATTGTGCTTGGAGGATCTTTAGAGCTCTCTCCTCTCTCTTGCTTAGCCTCCTTCTCCTTCACTTGGCCTCCCTTTCCCCCTCATATAAGGAATAAGGGGCTATTTATAGATTGGAGGAGTGGCATCTCTGTAAATACATGCAAAATCCGAACCACTCCTCTCCATCGGACGGCTCATGATGATTCCCTTGATCATATGAGATATTTTGTGTATTTGAATGCTCAAATGATGTCGGAATTATGAGATCTTGGGCTTGTTTGATTCGGCTCGTCAAGACGCTCGATTTAACTATAAACACTCCATGTTTGAAAGCTATTTAGGGATTTAACTGATATCCCAAAGTTTCCAAGAATATTTTAAGTGCTTGATCTCGACCAATTTCAACTTCGGATCGGCTTACTTTTAGCATCAAGATTCGTGCATCGACTAGTAGAGTTTTCAGGGTCATATCAATATATATACATTTAACTTTTATATTACTATATATATACACATTTAATTCTTATTTTACTTGTTTTTTTATAAAGATATTAAGCGTTTGTTATGGATGTGGTTCAGTTACATTAGAATAGTCTAGAGATAGCTGGGCAAGATTTCAAAGAATAATGAACTCAAATTGGCATTTTTTTGGTACCATGAGTTGTGTTGATTCAGGCCTTAAGCTAGCCCAATTAGCTTTGATCTAGTTTAATAGATAGTTAAGCATCCAAGTTATAGTCTAAATAAGTTTGAGAAGTATTGGATATGACTTAAGTAGTTTTTTATTCAATGAAATCTTAATGGATCATATTGGGTCAAATAATCATTTAGGCCAATTCATATTCAATTAGACATAATTTTGATTTTAAAATTAGATAAGAGCTGAAGTTAAAGTTCAGCCAAAATTTGGTTCCCTCGAGTAAATTTAATTAGGTTTTAGCTTGGATAGTTCAAGTGGGTTATTAGTGGATTAAATTAAGTTAAATTGAAAATTGATTCAAATAACCATATAAATGTTTTTAGAAGATAGCCAATCAACTTTGATGCTGGTTGAATTGAGTTTGAATGAAATTGACCCCATATAACCTTAATAGGTTAGCAATGGGTTAATAGAGTATGTCGCTTCCTTTGAATTCAATTAGGTTTAATTTTCCATTAAAAAATTTATTTGGAGTATGGGAATTTGTTTAAACAAATTCAATTAACTTTAGTTTGAATTGAAGCAAGTTAATTCCTAAAATATGTTTATTGGGTAATGGTCATTTGAGTCAATGAATTTGACCCAAAGATTTTATTGCTTGGTTTTACTCAATGCATGATTTTATTGTATCCTTAATAGTGATTGAGTTTAGTAGGAGTCAAACTTTTAAAGAAAACTAATGATTTTGATATGTGGGTCTCACTAAGTCATCCAAATTTGACTTGGACAATCATAATTAACTAATAGTCAAAAGGCACTTAAATGATCTAAAGAATCATCTTAAGTCACTTGGATATCATATTAGGGTTTATTTTTGAGTTTAGGTTCAATTAGGACTAGTTTGATCATATATTCAAATCGAAACTAGTTCATATAAGTCCAAAATGGTCTAGAGTCATGTTAGTGTCAAAGGTCATTTATGTGATTAGTTTTAATTTTGGGTAATTTCATTTTGAGGGATGTTTTGCTAATTTTGATCAATTATTATTCAATTTGACCAAACTAGTCTACATAAGCCTAATAATAGGCTTAATAGAAAGATTACGATCATGCTTGGGCCATGTTCATCTCATTCTAAGATTGAGGTCAACAACATCAATAGTTCCTTTAAGTTCTTCTATAGAATTATTCATTCTTTGTATCCCCAAGCTTAACGTTCTATAAACAGAAACACAAGATTGTTGTTTGCTTCATGATCATAGAGCATATTGCCAAAATGATCAATACTAATCATGCAAGAAATGTTTAAATTGTTGCATCTTTTTATTTGGTTAACAATTTTCTTTTTAATTTTTATTTTACTATATATATACACATTTAATTCTTATTTTACTTGTTTTTTTATAAAGATATTAAGCATTCTCTATGGATGTGGTTGAGTTACATTAGAATCAGCTAGAGATAGCTAGATAAGATTTCAAAGCAATGAACTCAATTTGGCTTTTTTTGGTACCATGAGTTGAGTCGATTCAGGCCTTAAGCTAGCCCAATTAGCTTAGATCTAGTTTAATAGATAGTTAAACATACAAGTTATAGTCCAAATAAGTTTGAGAAGTATTGGATATGATTTAAGTAGTTTTTTATTCAATGAAATTTTAATGGATCATATTGGGTCACATAATCATTTACTCCAATTCACATTCAATTTGACATAATTTTGATTTTAAAATTAGATAAGAGCTGAAGTTAAAGTTCAGCAAAATTTTGTTGCCTCGAGTAAATTTAATTAGGTTTTAGCTTGGATAGTTTAAGTGGGTCATTAGTGGATTAAATTTAGTTAAATTAAAAATTGATTCAAATAATCATATAAATGTTTTTAGAAGATAACCAATCAACTTTGATGTTGGTTGAATTGTGTTTGAATGTAAGTGCCCCCATATAACCTTAATAGTTTAGCAATGGATTAATAAAGTATATCGCTTCCTTTGAATTCAATTAGGTTTAATTTTCCATTAAAAAGTTTATTTGGAGTATGGGAATTTGTTTAAACAAATTCAAATAAGTTCAGTTTGAATTGAAGCAAGCTAATTCCTAAAACATGTTTAATGGGTAATGGGTCATTTGAGTCAATGAATTTGGCCCAAAGATTTTATTGCTTGGTTTTACTACATGCATGACTTTATTGTATCCTTCATAGTGATTGAGTTTAGTAGGAGTCAAACTTTTAAAGAAAACTAATGATTTTGATATGAGGGTCTCACTTAGTCATCCAAATTTGACTGGGACAACCTTAATTAACTAATAGTCAAAAGGCACTTAAATGATCTAAAGAATCATCTTGAGTCGCTTAGATATCATATTAGGGTTTATTTTTGAGTTTAGGTTCAATTAGGACTAGTTTGATCATATATTCAAATCGAAACTAGTTCATATAAGTCCAAAATGGTCTAGAGTCATGTTAGTGTCAAAGGTCATTTATGTGATTAGTTTTAATTTTGGGTAATTTCATTTTGAGGGATGTTTTGATAATTTTGATAAATTATTATTCAATTTGACCAAACTAGTCTACCTAAGCCTAGTAATAAGCTTAATAGGAAGATTATGATCTTGCTTGGGCCATGTTCATCTCATTCTAAGATTGAGGTCAACAACATCAGTAGTTCCTTTAAGTTATTCTATAGAATTATTCATTCTTTGTACTCCCAAGCTTAATGTTCTATAAACAGAAACACAAGATTGTTGTTTGCTTCAATATCATAGAGCATATTGCCAAAATAATCACTACTAATCATGCAAGAAATGATTAAATTGCTGCATCTTTTTATTTGGTTAACGTTTTCTTTTTAACATCATACTCGACTCCTTCATAAGTGCTACAATTTCATGCATCATCAACATCCTTTTATTAGAGATTATCTCTTTCATAAACTTCAAGTAGTTAAGCGTATCAATAAATGAGATATTGATAGGAGATTTTAAACACTTCAAAAAATTTAAATGATTTTTTTGCTAGCATTTTTATTTAGAATCTCTAAGGGTGTGTTAGTAATGAAATGTATGTCAATGGATTATCTGAAGAAAATTTTGACTTTGGCCAAATCTATTTCTATGATACTGTAGATTGCTCATAATTAGACATTTTAGTCTCATTGACTCAGTTAATACCTTACCATTTCATAAGATGATAACCTTTACATTCTTTTATAGATTGGCTTCTATATTGATTGGGAGAGTATTAGACATTCTTGTTATAATCTATTATAACAATTACTTTATCTAAACTTTGATATTTGTGACAGCGGTCCTCTTTACACTAAGATGCTAGAAATTACCATATTTCAAAATCCTCATACTCAACTATGCTATAAAACACAATCAAGATACTATTTCATTATCACTTTTATCAATAACTATTTTTTCATACATAACTAGATGAAAAATCTCAATTTGAGAAGCTTCACAATTCATTAAGCATAATGGTTCATCATTAATGCTCATAAAAATAATCCTCGGTTATAACCAAAGTTTTGATATATAGTCATTATTATTATTAGTTAGTTAACAATAAAAAATTATAAATATCCTATAGTTTACTTATTATAGAGTTCACAAACTAGCAAATCTGCATGTGAAATTGAGAAATTGCACACTTTTGCTATCAATTTTTTCACAATAATTTAGGAAGTTATTCAATGTTAGATAGTAGAGTACATTTTATTCTCAATCTCTTTAAATTTCTTTGTTATTCTATTTAAGTTTGTATGTCCTTAACTATCATTTTGTTTATTTCACCCTCCTTTTTTGCCATGTTATAACATGTTTCTTTTATAATTTATTTGTAAATGTAATTTCTCCTTATTATATTTCACACTCTTTTTCTCCCTCTCAAACTTTTTTTATTTATCTTGTATCTAAGAAGATTCTTTCTAGTTTCACATTATATCAATTATGCTAAGATAATGCATTTTTCCATATCACTACTCTAAAATAGACATAGTTCTTTCAAATATAATTATAAAATTTTCTTCACTTTTTATAGCTTTTATCTCTGGATAGAGTAATTGTAAAGAGGTACTTTTATAATCATTTTTCTCATATAAAATCTTAGAAAACAATACTAAATTGATAAATAATTTTAAAAAATATCTTATAATAAATAGTTATCATAAAATTATTTATAAAGTTAAATACAATTCACTCTTTTGAGCTCTTAGGAAAAATACTCGAGAGAAAAGTTGGTAATGTTTGTTAGTCCCAATTTTGTCAAAATGTAAATTTGATATTATTTATGTTTTATGTATTTTGATTATTTTTCTTATTTATTCATGAAGCTTCATCTGGTAACAAAGGAGATATGGTATATTGTACTCATCATTATGAAATTATTGCCATATAATTGGGTTGAATCAATAGTTCTTTTCCTATGCTACTTGTGGTTTGGGAAGACATCCAACTATGGTTTGCATAGGCCAAGGAAAGGACCCTTCTATTTGAAATTTAACAGCCCAATCTACCCTGTTGTGGATGTTGGCACAATGTCAAAGATCAAATCTGGCAAGATTGAGGTACATCCAAGTCTTCTAGTTATTTATTTTAAATTTTATAATACATTTAATAGATTATTTTTATTTTTTTTTAAATATCAAATAAATTATTTACACTATGATATATATATATATAGACTTGTTTGGAATTAATTCTATTGTGATTTTTTTTATTTTAATTTGAAAATGTGCTTGTTTAATGAGTTTTTATTTTTTAATGTATTTTTAGTTGTTATTTTTAGAAACAAATCATATTATTTTCAAAAACATTTAAAATACTTTTTGTTGAATATTTTAAATATTTAAAAAAATTATTACCATTAAATATTTTTTATTTCAAATCAAAATATAAAGACAATAAAATAAAATAAAAAGTAATTCCAAACAGCCTTTTAACTTCCGGCTATTGCAACCATGATAAAAATTATACATTTTAAAATTATTATTTATATAATTTAAGGTGTTATTTTTGTTATTATAACATTCTTGTTATATGGAATTTTTGAGATATTTTTTATATGATTTTAATTGTAATGTTCATCTTTAATAACCAATTTCTTATAATTAAAAAATTAATACACTTGACCTTTTAATTAATAAATACATAGGTATTTCCGGAAATATCAACTATCGAAGGCAAGAATGTGATATTCATGAATGGGAAGCAGCGCCGCTTTGTTCTCGCAACGGGTTACAGAAGCGCTGTTAGAAGGTGGCTAAAGGTAAGTAATTTCTGACATATTAATCACTAATATTTCATATCTACGAGAATAATTTAATAATTAAATTAATCATTAAAGCTAGTCCCTGATATATTAATGTGTGATATTTATAATTATTTTTATTTTTAAAAATTATAATATTTTATTTATAAATTATTAATTTTTTGTCGACTCTATGATGCAATTGAGTGACTCGTGCTAAATTCCAACCATGTATTTACACGATAGGAGCTTAGCAAAGTATTAGGACATTAGTTCTAAAGTAAACACCTTGTAAATTGTAATACAACCAAAGCATGCGTATATATTTTAAAATGAAAAAAAAATATAAATTTTAAAATTTTCAAATAAATTTTTTTTTATTTTTAAAATTTTAAAATATATAATTAATAAATCAATATGATTTATATTAAATTGTATCATAGAAAGAAACATGATATTAAATTTGAAGCTTATTTAATTATGCATTCATGCAACAACAACAATAATAAGCCTTTATCCCACTAAGTGGGGTCGACTACATGAATCCTTCGTCTCCATTGTGCCCTATTATGTGTCAAATTCTCATTTAATTGAAGTATACTAAGGTCATTTTTTTATACATCTTAATGAAGTCTTTTTAGATCTACTTCTATCTTTCTTAACATAAGGCAAATCTAATGGATATACTCTCCTAGCCAGGTCATCAGATGACCAATGCTTTATGTGGCTAAACCATCTAAGGTGACTTTCTCTAATCTTATCTGTCTTTAGAGCTACTCCAACTTTTTCCCTAGCATACTCATTTCACATTTTTATCTCTAAGAGTAAAGCCACTCATCCACCTGAGCATCCTCATCTCTACAACGCTTAACTTAGTCTTATGCATCTCTTTTATTGGCCAACATTCTACACCAAAAATTATTGCAGGTCTTACCGCCATCTTATAAAATTTTCTCTTAAGTGTAAGTAGTACTTTTCTGTCACATGAAAGGCTAGATGCATTCCTCCACTTCAATCATCCAACTTGAATTCTACTAATAACATCTCCATCTATTTCACCATCATTTTGAACAATAGAGCCTAAATATATGAATCACTCACTCTTTTTAATGACTTATTCACCTAATGTCATAGCACTACCACTAGAACTTCTACAACTAAAATTACACTACATATATTCAATTTTAGATCTACTTAAATGAAAACCTTTAGACTCTAAGGTTGACCTCCATAATTCAAGTTTCTCTCGGACTACCTCTCTAGTCTTATCAACAAGAAGAATGTCATCAGCAAAAAGCAAACACCAAGGTACATCTTCATGTAATTGCTTAGTAAGAACATCGAAAACTAATGCAAAAAAGATAAGAGCTTAAAGCTGATCCTTGATGTAATCCAATTGAAATAGGAAAATATTTTGTTAATCCTCCTTATGTTTGGACACAAGTAACTGGTCTAGTATACATATCCTTAGGGGCTGTTTAGTTGCCTGTATTTAGAGTGTAAAGTAAACCAAATGCAGAAAATTTAATTTTTTTAGTGTTTGGTATGGTGCAAAGTAAAATTTTAATGCATTTGTAATGTATTTGAAATGCATTAAAATGATCATTTTGAGAGTATTTAGAATTCGCCCGATTTGGGCGAATTCTTAATACACCGGCCAGTGAAAAGTGTTCGTCGTCACCGACCACCACCGTCCGAATACCTTGTTCGACAGCCGCCGACCCGTCGGGCCGCTTTCTCGTCGGTAGCCGGCCACCCGCCACCGCCGGTCGCGCCGCCATCGATAATCTCAAAAATAATTTACATTACATTGATTTTTCCAAAAAAGAAAAAGAAATTCATGTATTTGTAGAGTTTTTAACCAAATAAGTTAAAGTAATTCAAATATACTACATTCAGTTTACTTTACACTCTAAATGCAGGTAATAAAACAACCCCTTAATGACTTAAATATAACCAATATTAACTCCTTTCTTTTCTAGAACTCTCCAAAGAATATCTCTTGAAACTATATCATAAGCTTTGTCTAAATCAATAAATATCATATGTAGATCCTCCTTACTTTCTCTATACTTGTCCATCAAACTTCTTAATAAATGTATAACAACCATAGTATATCTACCTGGCATGAAACCAAACTGATTGTAAAAAGCTTTTGTATCACATTATAACCTATGCTGAATTACTCTCTCCCATAATTTTAATGTATGACACATTAACTTACTTCCTCTATAATTTGCACACTCTTGTGCATCCCCTTTAATATTAAATATCGGAACAAACAAACTCTTTCTCTACTCATCTGCCATCTTTTTAGTCTTTAAAATAACATTAAAAGATTTGTAAGCCAAGAAATTCCTTGATCTCCTAAACATTTTCATACTTTTATTAGAATATCATCAGGTCCTACTATTTTTCCACATTTCATTTTCTTTAAAGCTTTTCTAACTTCAAATTTACTAATACGATGATAAAAATAAAATTCTCTATTTTTGTTTAGGGTATTAAGGTTGTTAAAATTTATCGTATTCTCAGATCCTTCATTGAAACGTTTATCAAAATACATCATCCCCCTATTTTTAATATCTTTTTCTAAGAAAAGCACTTTATAATTTTTATCCTTAATACACTTCACTTGAACTAGATCTTTACTTTTCTTATCTCTTTGGTTGGCTAACTTATACATACATCTTTCACCTTCTTTGGTATCTAACATATTGTATAAATCACTAAAAGCTAATTTTTTATATCATATATTACTTTCTTAGAATCTCTACAGGCTACTTTATATCTTTCCCAATTCTCCGAGTTTTTACACCTAAACCAAGTTTTATAATAATGCTTCTTATTTCTTATCTTTTCTTGTATATTCTGACTCCACCACAAACTATTCTTATTAAAAAAAAAAAGCTTTTCCTTTTGACTCTCCAAGTATATTTTTTTTAACTTGTTTAATTTCACTTGCTACTTTTTTCCACATAACATTAGCTTCCTTTGAACGTCCCAAATTCTAAGCTCTTGTAGCTTGCTCTGAAAAATATTTTTATTAGCATTCTTTAAGTGCTCCCATCTAAGCCTAGGATCATAATTTGATTTATTTTTCATCTTCCAATCTTTTAGCTTATAATTTAAAACTAACAATCAATGTTGGACACTTAAACTTTTACTTGAATTGACCTTATAAGCTTTACAATCTAAATGATTTATTTTTTTATCAAAAAATAATTAATCTGTATTTTACTTATAAGTTATAATATGCTCATCACTTTTCTTAAATAGAGTATTAGCAACTACAAAATCATAGGCTAAAGTAAAATCTAATATAGTCATACATTCTTCATTAGTCACTCTAAATTCATAACCATCATGAATACTTTTAAAATCTTCTACCACTCTACCAACATGTCATTTAAATCTCCTCCAATAAATATTTTTTTCTTCAAGAGGTATCTTTTATATTAATCCCTCTAATTTATTCCAAAATTTTTCTTTTAAGCCTACATCCAAACTTATTTGAGGATCATAAACACTTATAACATTGATAATCTTAGTATCAACAATAATCTTTAAAGCTATAATTCTATCTCCATATCTATTAATATTTATTACATTATTCTATAAATTTTTATCCATAATTACAGATATATCATTTCTAATTTGACTTTTACTTGAATATAAAAGTTTAAAACCTAAAATATCAATCTCCTTGGCTTTCTCCCCCAACCTATTAAGTTTCTTGAACACATAAAATATTTATCTTCCTATGAACCATAATATCTATTAATTCCATTAATTTATCTGTCAGAGTACCTATATTCCATGTTCCTAACCTAATTTTAGTTTCATGGACTAACTTCTTTACCCCCATTTGTCCATAATATGGGAACCCTTGCTTATTTAACCGCAGACGCATGTGACCCTTGTACACTTTTCTCAGATTCGGTCATGAGGGGCTTCTAGGGATGCCCTAGCATTAACACAAAAATTTAAAGGATTCATGTCATGATTATTTCGACAAGTTTTACGCTGGTTGTCAACTACCTATCGCAACCCTCCACTTTTAACATCCGAACTTTGGACCAGCAAATGTAGTGTTAATTATGCATACCTGCTTAAAAATAAAATGTAGGCATTTATCTAAAATTTTAGATTAAATAATAATTAGTTCTTTATTTTGCTACTCAAAAAAAAGAAAAACTCAATTTCTTGTAGCATATATGAAACAATAATTAATTAATTTTTTATTTTTTTTCAAAGTAATCACACAAATAAAATGTTTTGTGATGGTACATTACAACTCATATATTTAACTTTAATGATTGGCCAAAATTTTGATAATATAAAATAGTTAAAATAGAATATCAACTTTTTTATAAATTCTTCATTAATATCAATAATTTTGATCTTGTATTTAAAGAAATTAAAATAATGAGAAAGTGTGTTCACAATGGCAATCCAAGTCATCATTATCTTTGCTTAAGTCACTGTCATATACATGCAATGACATAATGAACTATAATGTCTGCCCACTTTCTTTTTTGATTTAATTTAGAAGATTAATAGAATAGGCTATTTTGTTATCAAATTTTAGTATCATTAAATGTATTAGCATTAAAAAGGGAAATCATAAAATAAAATTCATTAACATTAGTTCTTTATTTAATGTACAGGGTGATAATTACCTTATTGGTGATGATGGAATGGCAAAGCAGATGTTCCCCAAACACTGGAAAGGAAATAATGGGCTCTATTACATAGGCCTCGTTAGGAGAGGTCTTTACGGCTCAGCCGAAGATGCCATAAGCATTGCAAATGATATAAGCAATGTGTTACAGGGCTAGAAGCAAAAGATAGCTTAAATAATTGTTGAATAAGCAGTGTTGTTGTTTTTATTAAGAATAACTCTATTCTTATAATTTGCCCACTCGAGACTTATTTGCATAGCATACTTTACACAATATTTCAAATAAGGAAGGTAAGATATTGTTTCACACTTGATTTTTATATATTTAAATGCATATGTGCATTTCTATTTACATTAGTATTATATGTTGGCCTTCAAATTTATATGTGGAAAAAACCATAATCATGGTGATAAGAATAACAAACATATTAGGGAAAAATAAAGAAGACTGAATGATAATTTATAATGACTCTAGCTATTGGATTTTACCAATGTACTTATAAGTACAAGATTAATGTAAATGATTTGATGTCCCATGTTCACACTTTAACCTCTTATTTATTGACTTGTGTCTATCTACAATGTTATTAAAAAAAGTCACACTGTGTAATACAAGTTAAATCATATAGCAACACTTAACAAATGTTCATTATAAAATGAGTGAACTTAACTAATTTGTAGTTAAGAATAACTATAGTTATAAGGTAGAATATATGTGTAGTTGTTTGCCATCTTCAATGTGTATAGCTAAGTTTGGTAAATTGATTTGATGCCTAAGAATGCAACATAACTCAATTAAGATGAGTGGCCTTCTTGACTTTGGCAGAAAATCAGCTCTTAGATTGAATACCTTGGGTGACTTCTTCTAATCAATCCTTAGGCTGATTATACTTAATTGAAGAGCTTCAATTGATTGGAACTCAATGGTGAGTTTACCATACTTTCGGTAGCTTCAATGGATTAATCATATATATCTTAAACTTAATTTATGCACTATTATGATGTAAATTTAATTTTATGCTTTTTTTCTCTTTGAAGATATTTATAAAAAATAAATAAATAAAATAAAATATCACTATAATAAGCTATCACATCACTTATTTTTATTTTGTTCTAATTTGACATGTTTGCACTTATAACTTTATGGATAGCTAATAATTTTAAGCTCAAGAATGGTCTTTTGAATATTTCAGATTTTGTTGTTTTGCCTCCCTTCCTTATTTCCATTATTCTCCAAGTCATTTTTTCCATTGTCAAGAGGGAGTATTGAGTGTGGTGCAACTTTTTAGTTGAGAATCCTCTAAATAGGGATCTTATTTCCCTTATAATGAAAAAAAACTTAAAGGATAAAATTTAATGATAAATGTTAGTTTATGATAATTTTTTATCTAGACTATCTCTCAACAAATCGAAGCTAGAGCTGGGGGATGGAGATAAAGAGATAGTTGATATTGGACTTCATGTTGATCTAACAACTTCATTAAATCCTTCTCTAGAGTAAATGGATCAAGGATTTGTAGTTGAAGGAGAAGTCAACAATAAAAAATTCAGTATCATAAATGAAGTTGAGTAACATAATATTTCTTTAACTAAGTTTAATAAAGTTATCATAAGATTTACTATAGACAACATTTTTGAAAATACAAGATATTGGCCCTAAGTCAAAACTTCACTATAGTAGCAACTCCTAAGGGGGTGTTTGGAAACTGATTGGATTTAATTCAAGTGTTGCTATGAATTAAATAAATCTTGAGCTACTAAATCCTGAAAAGTGTTTGGTATGTTAAGAGTCAAATCCTTTTAAATCCTAAAGAGATGTTTGACAACTTATTTGTGGATTTATTTCTATTTACTCAAATAATAATTTTATTTTAGTTAAATTTGTTAACTATCAAACTTATAATAATTATAATTATATTTATTAAATTATAATTTAATTTTAATAACCTATAAGTTAATCATCAATAAAATTACTTAAATCTAATTATCTATCAAATGATAATTATACTTAATAAATTATAATTAAACTATAATTACATATATAAATAATTAATAATATTAAATTAAAATTAATTTATCATAATATTTTAATTAAGCAAAATTTAGTAATTAATTAAATTATTTAAAATTAAGAATTTTTGAAAGGATTAAAAAAAATGAAATTCCGTAAATCTACTCTTCCAAAAGGATTTACTAAATCTAATTATTTTTTTGCCCGATTTCTTTCTTTGGCATTTTAGTTTGTGTAAATCCCGTAAATCCACCATTCTAACAGGATTTACTAAATCTGGGATTTAATAGGATTTACTTGATTTGCAGGATTTACTAAATCCATTTTTTGCATTTGACAGGATTTATCGGATTTAGCAGTTTGAATCATAAGTAAATCCGTTGCCAAACACCCCTTAACATTGTTTCATTATACTCTATTATTGATTGATAAAATTTTAAGAGTCCTCTAGCTTTTCTTGTCACTTTTGTCTGAGATCCATGTGAGAAGATTCAAATATTTATGGGAAAGGAAGCACAACTACAAATAAAGTAATCAAAACTAAGGATGTAAGAGTTGAGATCCATGTGATTGGGGACAAGCTTGAAAAAATGGATTTAGTTACCTAATCTTCTTGGGCCATAATATCAATTAAGAAGAAGAAAAAAATCTAAGGCTTATTTAGATAATTACCTAGAGGGACAAAATTGTTCTTTAATTTCTCTTTAAGAAGAGAATATGATCACTTTTTTTATCCAAAAAGCTAAGGAATTAATGTCTAGAATTTATTTTTGAAGTCTTTGGTTAACACCAATCAAATTTATATCAAAATGAATAAATTCAACTACTTACATATACTTATTAATGTCAAGATTGGGCGAAGTTGATTCACTTTATTAAAAATTATCTAATACAAATGAAATCACCAATAAACTTTTCTCGTGAAAGAATAAAATTATCTTAATTTAGAAGTTCATGGACTTGTCTTAGTCTAGCCCATTCTTAGAAGAGCTTAGTTTATTATTCAACAAAATTTTAATGCTAGTCCATACCTTTATAAATGACACTTGATCTTAGTTTTTATTTGTTCACATGAAAATTTATCAATATAACCAAAATTCAAGTCTTGCTAGAGCAACTAATACTTTGAACCTAATCATCTCATTAGATTAGCCTTATAGTAAGCCTTAAGAGGAGCTCATATAGAAAGGTAACTTGTTGAATCTTATATATAATTTTGATCTTACTCTAGCTAGCCCTATGATAAGTTTCTTTCATTACTTGCGTTCAATCATTTCCTAGTCGATGTAATTAATAATTTTGAGCAGTCAGTCTTTTTCATTAACTCAATTGCTTGTGCAATTGATCATGTGATTTTTGAGGTTTGAGTTGCCTAACCTCAATATCATTTTTGAAAAATTTGACCCAAGGTTGGGTCGAAAGAGCCCATCTAACTTCATCCCATGATCTAACCCATAAGTAAGAGCCTTTCTTTATCAATCCTATAAGTTATGTCCTTCATTTTCAATCCTTAAAATTTCCTTGTAGGCTCTTAGATCACTAAAATGTATGACCATATACTAAAGTAAACCATGAATCAAAAGTCAAACTTAGGTTAACATAAGTCAACCCTAGACCCAACATAATTCATTGTATAATAAACTCACTCAAGGCCTTCAAATTATCCATTGAGCTTGTTCACATTTAAGTGGACACTTTGGGGTCTATTCATGGGTCTAATTCCATCAAACTAAATCAATTAACTCATTCAGACCCAATTTGATCTAGTTGGGCAAATAATATCTAAATAATTTTATGCTCCAAATTAATTAACACAAATATTTAAAATTAGTATTTTTTTCATATTAAGATAAAATTATTGGGACTTTGGTTTAAACAATCAAGCCCTATTTTTATAATGATCATTGATATTTAAGTCAGGTTTTGATCTATGAAAAGTATATATAAATAATTTTATTAATAAAAAAAATTAAATCATGCGGATAAAATTATTTGATTATATGAGAAATTATTATGTATGGAATTTAAATATAATTAATATGTTTTATTATTATATATATAGGATTATAATGATATATAGCAATCTAGATGAAATTTCGCACGTAAGAATTTCTCCATTACCCTGTAAAGTCTGTACACGCATCTCAAAACCGGTCAGAGTTTTTAAGTCCTTAATTAATATTTTTTAAATCAATAATTTTTCTAATTGGGCAGCATAATCCTACTTAAAAAAATGATTTAGGAAGATCATTTATGGAGTGCACTATTTTACTCCTCAATCGTTTTATAGCACTAACACTAAAAGATAAGAAATTATTATGAGGATAATGCTACAGGGTATTGCAATATATATGTACATATATATATATATATATATATATATATATATATATATATATATATATATATATATATATATATATATATAGAGAGAGAGAGAGAGAGAGAGAGAGAGAGAGAGAGAGAGAGGTTATAAATGAGAATAAGAGTTTGCACTCCATAGTATATTTTGAGATTATAAATATCTCTTATTTCTTTACATAAAGTTGAATAAATTTAAAATACATTAACTTTTTTAGCTTCATGCCTGTTGCCAATAAAAATATTTAAATGTAATGCTTACTACAATGGCATGAGACTGAGATTCAATAAACTCTATTTTATTCATCTCGTGGGTAGTTTGTAAGAGCTTAATTCAATGTTATTAGCATAAGGATGAGACAAACCTTCAGACAGTGCATGAGATGCTCCGCTCTTCCTAGTTCCCTAAACTAATTCTCAAATGTTATTTATCTTAAATTAATTTATTTCATCTTGCATGGCTATAACGTAATAATCATCATTAGAGATTCAACAATATTTTAGAGCTATATTTTAAACAAATGAAACGTGATTAACTAATTTTATAACTAATTTTACTTCTGATACAAATGCATTGTGATGAGATTTCTAAAATTAAATTCTTTGGATGATTCTTTGCATACTTCCTTCCATTCATTACAAAGATCTAAATTATCAATTTTCTTACCATTAAGATTTTTTTTAATTAATCTTTTAAGCGACATGAACTTTAGAATTATCTATATCATTTTTAATAGATCTAGGAATAAATTCGTCATATGCAACATGTATTGATTTTTTAACATTCATAGTTCACTTATTAAAAACTCTATAAGCCTTACTATGAGATGAATATCGAAGAAAAACTATATCATCAAATTTTCTATCAAAGTAATTGATCTTTTCCATCATTTGATACATAACATAGACAACTAAATAAATAAAAGTATAAATTTTGGGTTTCTTCACTCTAAGTAGCTCATATAGATTTTTCTTTAACACAAACCTCAATTTCACACGATTAATAACATTGCTTGCCATGCTAATACTAGCTTCAACCTAAAAATATTTTGGTAAATAATATTCTCCTAATACAAATATAACCATCTCAACCAAAGTTTTTTTTTTCTTTTTAGTTATTCCATTTTGTTATGAAGTTTTCAGTACTAAAATATTATGCATAATTTCATATTCATCAAAAAAATTTCTCAAATTTATTATCTTAAAATTCACTATCATGTTTGGTTTGAATTTTAGAGGTTAGAAATCTTGATTTTTCTGAATGTACTAGCAAATCTAACAAACTCTTCAAAGGCATTATACTTAGGGATCAATACAGTGTTGGATTGACCAAATCATTAGGGATCAATACAAAAAACAACAACTAAATATGGAGGTTCATTAACTAAGAGTACAATTAAGACTCTTATTTTTTATTTTTTTTGTAAGAATTTGTATGTGTAGAATTATGTTTTTATGTTGTTTATGTGTGAATATATAAAGTTGTGTGAAAATTTGAACTTCAAAATTTGATTCCAAGAAATTTTGGAATTCAAGTTTTCATTAATTATGGAGAATTTCTATTATCAATCACAGAAGAATTATTAAATTCCTTCTAGAAGAGGTCAGCCAAATAGTTAGGAGTTGGTGGTTATAAGTCCTAGATCCCTCATTCTTCTCCATCCCTTCTCTATCTCTATTTTAAAATTTGAAATTCTTATAAGAACCATTATTTATACTCTTTTAATAGAATGAAAAATTTTAGAGCAGCTTGAACCAAAATGTATAGTGGAATTCTAAAATTTGGTGACACATGTTGGTTAGCCATAAAAGGGAGTGGTTTGATGATCTCTTCAATCCAAGTCACTTAAATGGGTTATTTGATTTTGTTTTGATCAAATATTTATTTATCTTTTGCTATGTATTTCTTCTATTATCTTTCCTACATCTTAAAAAAACATATTTTTTTAAGTAAAACATCCATAAAGTTTCTATTGAAACTTCATAAGGGAATACAACTAAGGTAGTGAATGAACTAAACCTCGTCATGCTCTATTTGTTGGCTTTAAACCTTTCCAGAAATTGTGCGATGCTCTTGATATATTCTATACATATACCTCACTTTTATACAAGTTTTTCCCTATATTTCCTTTGCCCTAAGTAAGCCCAATAAAATCTTTAACCCAATATCGTCCATTTGACCAAACTAAGTTTTTGCTGGACCTAATCTCTTTATAAAATTAAGAATAAAACATAAAAAAACTACAAAAATTTTGAACTCTCTACATTATAACTAGACTCTTAATCTTACTATTTTTAATTCATCTCAATTCCTGAGTTGTCTCTTGTTGCCATACTTCATCAACAAAGTCAAGCTTGATATTCTTGAGTTTAACTAGATTATAATATAGGCCAATCACTTTGGTGCTTCAAACCTTAACACAACACTAAGCTCAACCCCACCAAGGCCAAGATAATCATCATAGGTCTCTTAGGAAGAATTTCATACCCTAATTGACCCCTATCAAGAGGACCAATTATAGGCAACAACACCAAACACAATCTTTTAATTTTGAATAGACATCTTAATCTTGTAACTAGTGGCTAAGAAATTAAAGTTTGAAGCGAGAGATGAAATGTATGGCAACATGTAAGCATAAAACTCAATAAATTTTATTAAAGCTACTCAACAAAAAAATATTTGATTACATCTATCATTTCGAAAATAAATTTTAGTTAATATTGAATTGAAATAGAACGAAAGAGTAAATGATCTAAAATAAGAGCATTAAGAAAAATGAAAAAATTTCACATTGGTAGGCTCTAATTTTACATCACTTTATTTACACCTCATCTTGTTGAATTCTGTATAATTAATAACTCCATAATTAGTCCTAATAAAGATGTTAACATAACTTAAATGAAGTCCCACAAAAGTTGTAATTAGGGTCTTTTATACTTCTCCTAAACTATACAAAAATCTAGTAATTTGTAGCTCTTAAATAGCCAAAATTTGTGTTGGCACTAAATTTAGTGTCCAGACATTAGGTTGGGTGCTAGGCTCTAGCTACTTCAATTTATGTTGAGCGGAATTCTTAAAAATTAAAAAAGTAACTCCTTAATATTAAGATTGAGTGCTTAGGTGCTAAGGCATGTGTTGGGCACTTAGTATTTTGTTGAAATGTCAAAATTGCTTGTTTCAAGTTCTTAGGCATTAAGTTTGGCCTCTTATACCTAAACTAGGTGTTAGGCTTTATGAATGAGACCTAAGCACCTATGATGGCCTGAATCTTCTTAAATGCACATCATTTACTTGAACAACCTCAAATTTATTATTATTTTTTGCATCATGCACTTGATTCACCAAAACTAAAGCTTTTTTTTACTAATAAAACATTGAAAGATTTATATACATAGCATGAAATTCTTGTGCATTTACATATCTAACACTTTAAGTTTGATATCTACAAATTTAGCAGCCTTCTTATGCATGAAAAGGTGCATTCACTTTAAAATAATTAATGGTGGTGCTATTTTTGATGTCATATTAAAAATTTGGGAGTTATTTATGTAAATATGAAAGTTTGAGTGTTAGATAAGTAAATATATAAGATTGTGTGCTATTACATAGATGCCTCTAAAATATTTCATTTAGAGTAATAAAATTTTAAAATAAAGTAAATGTAGCTTGTGGAAATAAAAGATTAATTAGATAAAAGCTATTAAGTTGAACTTATTAAAAAAAATGGAAATCATTAATTTTTAATGAATAAAATAAATAAATTTTAATTTAAAAAAATAAGATTAAAATTCCTAAAATATATTTTTATTGAATTCATTGTATTTAAGCACATGTATGATTTAAATTTCACAAGATTAGTTACATGGTATGATCATGCAAAAAATTAAAGAAATTGCTAATGAAGTTCCTAAAAATATTCTCATCTACTAGAGTGAAATAATGGGTGATCTCAGCTACATAAGGAGAGATTAACTTATCTCATTAAAATCTCAACCATTCGCACAAACAAAGAGCCTTAAGGGCATCCTAAGGTTAAGAGTATTTACCTAGGTGGTGATGTGGCCTGGGTTTAGTCCTCTTAATATGGCCCAATTAGATTTTATAGATCTTTCTTAAAGGATTAAGTAAAAAAAATTAGGCCTTGGTTGAGTGAATTAGCTTGAAGAATTAGAGTTGGGGTAACCAATAAGGTCAGCTAATAATAAATAGCCCAAAACCTGAAGAGCCCTAACTATGGCCTTTAGCACCAAACATAAAGCTTAAAACTTTAGAGATATTAATTAGTATTGCTTAGAAGGGTTGAAAATTTTCATAACTTTTGGAATATTTTTATATTTTTGGGAACTAATATTAAGACTAGGTTACATAGTATCTCTTACATCACCAACCTTAAAAATAGCCTTTTATGACATGGTTTTATACTTATGGAATGAAGCTAAAACATTAGAGTATTATAGGTTAAGATATTTAGTTCTGATCTAAAATTTTTTCCTTAATTCTAATGAGTTTAAGCTAACATATTGGGTGTTATAATAAACTATATTTATAGTAGAAAATTATAGGCCAATCTTCCCTACTTGATTTATAATGGGTTTTTTTAGGACTAAAAAATATAAATGAAATAATTATTGGGTAGGTTGAGACTGTAAAAGAAGACTACAATAATAAACCTTAGAATTCATTGTGGTGTCCCCTCATGTAGATCTAATGGTGTACTTATTGAGGTGATCAGGTACAACATCAAGGAATAGTGCACTATCTCGAAAGATAGAAATCACTTCTGTACGATGGACTTAATCACCTAATAAAGACTCTTAAGGCATGATGGGTCTTCAAATGTACCAGAGATTTTTCCCCTATTTTATATGGATTAATAAAGTAGGATTTATTTAATTGGGGTTCTAAAGTTCCCTATGAGGGCAAGCCCCCATAGTTAATTACATCCTAAGGAAGGTGAGTTCCTTAGGAATACTCTCGATTAAAGTAGGCAATTATTGTCTCCAAAATTTCAAAGATAGGACTATCAATAAATTGGCTATGTTTGAAAAATCAAGTGGGATAGATCAAAAGGAGAGACTTATTGTCGAAGATAAAAGAAGATGAGTAGGGAATGCTCATGATACTGGAAAACCTAATGAGCATCCCAAACTATCCTATGTTTGGGCTTTATATGTTTGAAATTGAATAGAATTATGTGTTTGAGTTAAAATTTTATTAAAAAATTATGACTTATAATCACGTAATACAATATTGTGAAAATGCCTAAGAGGTGAGGATTTATATTTGTAACCTGAAGAAAAACAATAACCTCATATCCTAAATCTAGGGAGCTTTAGCAAGGGCCAAAGCGCATCCTAAATCTAAGAAAAGATGGGTATATTATTTACCTTTACAAGAGAGGGTAAACCATCTGACTGCTGAACTTATAATCGCCTGGAGTGGTAGCCAGTTAACTCTTACTATATTTTAAAATCATGTGGTCAAGTCATATATTTTGCAAGATGGTTAGGTTGTTATTATTTAGAAAGAAACTAAAGTCCTTAAACCCACTCCCTAAAAGACTAGAGCATTAGTGGTATGGATAATGACGTAGTCTAAAAAAATTTTTATCAAATTTTATATGATTTTGGACTCTTCATTTTGACAAAGGCTATAGGATTTTATATGTCTAAATGCATGATGAAATGAGGTTTTTGGCTAAATCAGAGAGAAAGAGGTGTTTTCCATCACAAGGGAGACCCTCAAAGGTCAAGTCTTCCCATATCGTGCAAGGATGGAAACCCTCCCTTAGCAAGAATGAAACAAGATGATATGCACGATATTAAGCATACAACATTTAGGTAAGGGGTTGCTAAATCTTTTAATTATCTTGATTTAGTACTTAGGCTTTAAATGAGGTTATGAGTTACTTAGAGAATTAGTTATGAATCGTAGTTGGGGTAAAAAAATTAATTTTTCCCTAAGAGCTTAATCAGATCCAAGCCACACATTAAATTATCATATATGAAGAAACTAAGAAAATACATGCCATTTCTATTACACAATGTAAACAAATCATCAAATACTTTATAAACTCAACATAAAAGAATAATAGGCTGGTGCAGTCGGGTACTGCCATACAACCCGAAAAAAATGGGTAACCGAGCTCTACCCATATACAACTCAGTATATGAAAGAATAATTACAAGTTATATAAATGAATCAATTCTATGGGGGTCTTCATGTCTTCTTTCTTCATATCTTCTCTTCTTTCTTCCTTTGGCTTGATTTAAATATACTTGCTTCAAAGGCATCATGGGGCCTCCCAGGACAAAGCCTTTTAGCCTCTGCTCATCCAACTCCCCCATAACACTAATCCTAATTCCTAATGCACAATTACATTAAAAAAAGAAAAAGTAAATCTAACTACACCTCTAAGACATGTATTAGCTAAACACACCATACAATCCAAGCAGTTATATATATAATTTGGACTTAGCACCCTACACATGGGTAACTAAGTCCACCTATCCTAATTTAGACTATGTTTAGGGGTTCAGCAACCTACAAAAGAGTGTATTTATATTTATTTTAAGCACCCTTAAGCATATTCTCCTGTAAAAAATATAATTAGGCTAATCACGGCCTAACATCTAGTTTACGAAACATACATCCTAACATCTAATCTACAATAGTACATTACAAAACAAGCATACATCAAACCGTGCACCGCCCTAAGAAAAAGCTAGAAATGGTGACTTAATCTAATGTGTGTGTATTAAAGTTTGTATGGCATATCCTAACTAAGCTTTGTTGTAATTTTCTAAGTATGAAAGACATTTAATTATAAAGGGTGATTTCACTTTAAGTGGCTTAATGGATTTGCAAGTTTTACTTATATTTTCTTTTATTTCATTTGGCCTATACTTAACAACTAAATGTTATAAAGAGATGAAAATAGAGGACCACTCTCTTTCATCCCTACCTTAAGTCACATCTAAAGCAAATTAATTAATCAATTCTCTTTAATGAATGGCTTATTACGTATTTTGAATTAATCCTAAGTTTAGGTTCACTTTAAATAATCTCATTCAATGAGAGAGACATATTAAGATTAATTGGAATTAATTATTATCACATAACACATGTTTGTTCATTTCTTTCCATCATATACATAACATGCATATGATTAAGTCCTAAACATAATTATACACGAAATTTGTATCTCAGCACACTTAAGTGATGATTGTAAAAAAAATGTACTTGGAATTGGTGTTTCATTTGGTTGAATTATTTTGTCATATTAATTTAAAGCTCTATCTAAATTCTTATGCAAAATCACAAGGAAAGAACTTCAAATTATATGATTAATCAATTCAACTACTTGAACAAAATATCAATGCATGCCATTTTAATAGGGGTTCATTCATTAGCTTGCTACATTCAAATGCATGAAAGTTTTTAGCAAGTACGTCACCATTATTCTGCACCATGGGAGTGAGGTAGGAACCTCCTTGGGGCTACTTAAAGCCATGCTTCCCCCAAATGTCCAGACTAATATACCCGCTACTCTTAAATACATATGGATGTAAGCATGTGGTGTTTATTTTTGGTTATATGTATATATATGTGATGTGTGTGTGTATATGGGGAGATACCATGCAGATCTGAGGGTATACTTATTGAGGTGATTAGATACAATATTAAGGAATAGTGTATTATCTTGAAAGATAGAAATTAATACCCTACGATAGACCTAATCACCTAATAAGGACTCCTAAGGCATGATGGGTCTTCGAATATACCAGAGATTTTTCTTGTACTTTCTATGGATGAATAAAGTAGGGTTTATTTAATTTGGGTTCTAAAGTTCCCTATGGGGGCAAGCCCTCATAGTTAATTACATCCTTAGGAAGGTGAGTTCCTTAGGAATACTCTCGATTAAAGTAGGCAATTATTGTCTCCAAAGAATTCAAAGATAGGGCTATCAATAAATTGGGTATATTTGGAAGATCAAATGTGATAGACTGAAAGGAGAGATTTATTTTTAAAGCCAAAAGGAGATGAGTATGGGATGCTCATGATACTAGAAAGCCTAGTGAGAATCCCAAACTATCCTATGGTTGGGGTTTATATATTTGAAATTGAGGAGAATTATATATTTGAGTTGAAATTTTATAATTCCACAATATAAGATTATGGAAATGCCTAGGAGCTGAGAACTTATGCTTGTAGCCCTAAAGGGAAACAATAGCCTTAGATCCTAAATCTATGGAGCTTTAGCAAGGGCCAAAGCACAACCTATATCTAAGGCAAAAGATGAGTATATTGTTTACCTCCATAAGAGAGAGTAAATCACCTGACTGTTGGACTTATAACCGCATGGAGTGGCAGCCAGCTAACTCCTCCTATGATTTAAAACCATGTAGGAAAGTCTTATGATTTTTCAAGATTGCTAGGTTGTTTTTATTTAGAAAAGAAACTAAATCCTTAAACACACTCCCTAAGAGACTAGAGCATGAGTGATATGAATAATGACTTAGTCTAATACAAATCTTATCAAATTTTATTTGATTTTGATTCTTTATTTTGGCACAAACCATAAGATTTTATATGTCTAAATGCATGTGATGTTGATTATGGGCTAAATCTGATATAAAAATGTGTTCTCCACACACAAGGGATGCCCTCATAGGTCAAGCATTCCCTTGATGTACAATGGATGGAGACTGTTCATTTTCAAGAGAGGAACAAGATGATATGCATGGTGTTAAGCATACAATATCCATTTAAGGGGTTACTAAATATTTTATTATCTTGATTATGTTCAAGGCTTTATGTGAGGTTATGAGTTATTTTAAAAAATTTAATTATGAGTTATATTTGGGGTAGAAAATTTATTTTTTCTCTAAGAGCCTAAATGGATTCAAGCCACACATTAAATCATCATACCTGAAGAAACTAAATAAAATATATGCCATTTCTACTAGACAATGCAAACAAATTAGTAAATAATTCATAACCTCAATGTGAAAGAATAATAATAGGCGGTGTGAAGAATCTTGTCTGACAAAAAAAATATGGATAGCCGAGCTCTTCCCTTATACAATCAATATATGAAAGAATAATTACAAATTACTGAATGATAAGTATTATGGGGGATCTTCAAGTCTTCATGCTCCTTCCATTTCTTCATTTTATTTGCTCCATTTGATTTGGTAGGCTTCTAGGCATCACAAGGCATCCTAGGATCAAACCCTCTGGCCAATGTTCATCCTTAACCCCCATAACACTTAACCAAATCCCTAATGCATAATTTCATTAAAAGTATGGAAAAGTAAATCTAACTACACTTGTAAAATAAGTGTTAGCTAAACACACCATACAACCCAAGCATTTATGTGAATAATTTAGACTTAGCACCCTGCACATGGGTAACCAAGTCCACCTGTCCTAATATAGATTATGCTTAAGGGTTAAGTAACCTGCACATCAAAACATTTATATTTATTTTAAGTGCACCTTAAGCATAATCTCTTACAAAAAATATGATTAGGCTAATTACGGCCTAACATCCAATTTATAAGGCATACACCCTAACATCCAGTCTACAACAATACATCATAAAATAAGCATACATCAAACCATAGATCACTCTAGCATAAAGCTAGAAGTAATGACTTAATCTAACGTGTGTGTTAAGGCTTGTATGGTATGTATTAGCTAGGATTTAGAGTTAAAATTTTATAAATATGAAGGACATTTAATTATAAGGGGTGGTTTCATTTTAAATGGTTTAATTAATTTGCAAATTTTACTTAATATTTTCTTTTATTTCACTTGACCTACACTTAACAACTAAGTGTTATGAAGAGAAAGAAAGAGAGGATCACTCTCTTTTATCCCTACCTTAAGTTACTTCTAAAGCAAATTAATTAATCAATTCCCTTCAATGAATGGCTTATTACATATTTTAATTAGTCCTAAGTTTAGATTCACTTTAAATAAACTCATTCAATAAGAAAGACATCTTAAGATTAGTTGGAATGGATTACTATCACATAACACATGTTTGTTCATTTCTTTCCATCATATATATCATGCATATGATTAAATCCTAAGCATAACTATACATTCAATTTATATCTTAGCACACTTAAATGATGAATGTGAGTAAAGGTATTTAGAATTAATATTTCATTTGATTGAATGATTTTGTCATATTAATTTAAAGCTCTATCTAAATTCTTATGCAAAAGCATAAGGAAAGAACCTTAAATCACATGACTAGGTGTCCTTTTTTTAATAGAAAAAAGGGGTTTTCATTCATTAGCTAAGTACACATTCATATGTATAAAAGTTTTAAGCAAGTACTTCGCCATTGTTCTGCACTAAGAGAATGAGGTAGGAACCTCCTTAAGGCTACTTAAAGCTATGCATCCATGGAATGTCCAGACTAATATGCCCGCTATCCTTAGATACATATGGATTTATAAATAACTACAAGAATAGAAAGCCATGAAAAAATTGTATTTTTTGATTTGATTGATTTATTTTGTGTAAATGCATTAAAGCTTTGTCTAAATTTTGATGTCTAAATGCATAAGAATGAAATCAAGTAGGTATGTCACCATTGTTTTGCCCCAAAGGAACAAGGTAGGAACCACCTTAGGGCTACTTAAAGTCGTGCATCCCTGGGATGTCCAGACTAATAAACTCACAAACATTCTTACTTATACAAATCAACACATGATTGTAATAAAGAAGCTTTATTTCGTACACTAAATTTATATTCACTTGCATTTCTTATGTATACATAACTAAAGTTACAATATATATGTATATTCATTTATTAATAAACTTTTGAAAATATATTTGAGATTTAATAGTGATACTAGCCACACATATTTTAATTAAGCCAACACATGCAAATTAATATAAAGGAATTCTTTTTTTCTATTTGATTAATTTGAAAGATATGAATGCATGAATACAAGTGGCATACAATATTTTAACATGATTGGAAATAAATAAAGAAACACAAGCTTGTGATTTCATTCAATCCAACTAAGCCCTAAGCATAATCATATTAAACAAATTCATTTAAGATAAACCTAAGTTTCTTAAAGCCATTTTTGATCTTATGTTTGGTTTGAGTTAAGGAATGTAAAAGAGGTTTGCTAATCCTAATCCCATCCCCCATGTGTGAGTTAATTTAGTTTAATGAAGAATAATTAGGTTGATTTTATGTCTTAATTATGTTGAGGTATGAATTAAGACCATTAATTAACCCTTACCTACATCACCTTAAGCTAATTAGCTAAATAATGACGAGCCAATATGAGATGCAACCACATTAAAAGTAAATTAGCAATGCTCCTAAGAAATGAAAGTGGCCTAATGCAAAATGTCTCATTATAAATAGTTAATTAAGCTTAAGGAGATCACTTAACTACTTTTATGATTTTCTCACACATGTGAGCTAACCATAATTTTATTAGCTCTCTCTTTAGGTTATTGAACACCTAAAGAGCTACCCAAGATTGATTAAATAAAGTTAGGTTGTAAATGAATGGATTTTAAATTAATTTCATTAAGCTTTTGATTAATTGATTAAATTCTTTGATTATGTTTTAATTAGAATGGTGAAACTTACTTAGGGAAAGGGATCAAGGAAGTGGCCTCAATCCTAATTCCTAATTCATTTCAAACACTCAATTAGGTTCTCTTTTATTTTAATTGGTTAATTGAATGGCTAATTAATTATTTAAGCTTTTTTAATTAACTTGAAACAAATGAAAAGGCTTAATGAAATGGTTATAAGGAATGAACCCAAACCACTTCTCTAAGACTTCCTACTGTTAAAAAAGGATAATGAGCTTATTTTATTAATTAAACCATTATTAATTTACTTAATTATCACTAATTAAAGTTGGAGAGTAATTAAGACTTAATCCATTAATTTCCCAAATTAACTATCCAATAAATTCCAAGAAAAATAGGAGAGGCAGAGGTTAACCCCTAATAATCTTTGGAAAGTTTGAAATTAATTGAACAACTAATTAGAGAGTAATTAAGCTAATTAAGTTTTTAATTAAACCTTAATTAAGTAGAAATTACTATTCCAAATTAATTAGTCATAATTTTAATGAATTCTACTCTAAAATATCTTCAAAATGAGCCCTCATTTGTATTTTTTTGGATTTTTCTAGGATTAGCTATAATTTTTGAAAGTTTCATCCTTAAAAATAGATTAATTAAACATAATTAAAGCCTTAATCCCGTCGGGCCATGTGGCAGCTGATGTGGCGCGCTTTCCACATGGCGTGATAGGATTGACCACTTAAGTGTCACATCTGCTGCTAACTCGGATTGCGATGAATGCGCTATCCCCATGGGCTTTCTGATCAAAGATCAGATGGCCATGATTCGATCCAAAGTAAAGGAAGAAAATTAGGGGATCTAATGCACGATTTGATCACGGTCGTCTATTCTGATCACATGGAACAGATGGCCCGTGATCTTCCTCTTTTGCGAGCAGTGAAAGATGGATGTCGACCATCTTTCCCCATTCAATCTTAGCTCACCTGAGCTTGGATTGCCTCCAAATTCATCCCACACCTTTGGGGAAGGGAGACACACATATCCAATAGCTAAGATTTGCTCAAATGCGCATTCACTTCACAAAAGACCAAATAATTTTCACTAGGGAGCTCAATTTTATAAAATTACCTCACTATAACTAATGTCTGACGGTTCAAACAACTGAGGAAGCTTCGTCCAGTTGAGATGAAGCCCTACTGAGCTACATGAGCCTTGATTTGGTGTAGATCTCTTGGTCGACCAAGCCACGCACATGGGAGCCTCATCTTAGATCGAACTCTATTCTTTAGTGGTCGGGAAGGCTCAGGGATGATTCTGTTGGCTTCAATAAAGTATGAGAATGGTGTGGGTGTGAGGAATTGAAATTTGGTTGAGTGGAGAAGAAGTATTGCACAGGAGAAGCTTGCCCTATTTTGACTTTGCTCAGGGAGGAGGAAAGGTCAGTCAATTAAGCTCGAGGAGGCTCTTGGGAAGTCTCTGGGATTTTGAAATAGGCTTAGGGAAGTCTCACAAATTGAATTATGATGATTCTTGCTCGAATTAGGGGAGTATACCCAAAAATCAAGCTTGATGGATGGACATGATCATTTCTAGAAATTTGGGTAATTCGTCACCGCTGGCTTGCCGGAGTCATCACCATCGGTTCCAAGTGGCTAGCCATGAGTGGTCGAAGCCATGTCAGGCAACCCAAGGGAAGATTTGGTCAGGCTTGGGTCATTGCTTCTCTCTTGTGTCCATGGTGGGTTCGCCATGAGAGGAAAGATTACCTTTAGTCCATGGCAAGTGCTTGGTGTGTGTAGAGTGGGTTAAGGTGTCTTAGGAATGCCTCATTTGGCAAGTGGAGGGCTGCTCTGGGAATGGCAAAGTGGACTTTGCCACTTATGGAAAGAATCCTATGCAAAGAGCTTTGCACATTGGTCAATTCCCTTGGATTGGGCCCCACTTAGACTTGGCTTGGCTTAGGGGTGAATGATGTGGATTGGGTTTGATTAGCTTTTGGGGTCCCATAAGGTGGCTTTAGGTGATTTGGCTTCATATGGTCAAAATAGACTCATTTGGGTTAGGTTGGATTGGGTTGACCAATTGGTAAAATTGGGTCAAACCAAGACTTGTGTTAGATTCAAATGATCATTTAAGGAGTTTTGGTTCAAGTGTTTTGATTAATTTGGCTTAGATTTGATTTTGGCCCATTCCGATTCAAATAGGTCAAATGGGCTAAGTTAACCAATTTGACTATTTTGTTCAAATTGGGTTGGGTTAAGTGTTGGTTTATGTTCAATTGGTTAATTGAAAATGATTGTAGTCTTTGGTTTGATTTAAAATGGAATTAATTTGGATTTTGGCCACTTTGACCTTTTAGGTCAATTTGGGCTAAGATGGGTCAAGTTGACCAATTGGTCAAATTAGGCTCAATCATGGCTTTGGTCAATTTCAATAAGTGATTTGGAATGAACTTGAGCCATTGGTTGCAATCAATTTAGATCAAATCATGATTTGACATATTTTAGCTTTTTAGGCTAATTTGAGTAAACTTAGGTCAAATGGCCAATTGGACTTTGTTTGGCTCAATTGATGGTTTGGTCATGTTTAATCATTGATCATGAATAGGTTTGGGTTAATGGCTTCAATTAATTTGGCATATGATGGGTTTTGGCTAGTTTGGGTTTCATTTGGGCTAAAGGTTGACTTGGTCAAAGGACCAAGTTGACTTGGTTTGACCTAATTCAGGGTAGTTGGTCACCCTAGGATGATTGTTGATCATGATATGGGGTTTGGATGGGCTTAGTTCAATCCAATTTGGGTTGGATTAGAACTTGGCTCAAAAAGGCCTTTTAGGTCACTTTGGGTCAAGTGGACCTAAATAGGTCAATTGGTTTGGTCATGTCTTGATTTAAGTTTAATTGAACTCACATATGAGCCTAGGATGAAGATATAAATCCAATTGCAAGTGGTTTGAAGCCAAATGAATTTTGGTTCATATGACAATTTCAAGTTAAAAAGGGTCAACATGGGCTTGACTTAGGTTGACTTGGATTTTGTTTGATAGTTATAGTTTGTGTTTATATTTGGAACAATGATTGAAGGAATGATTGAATCATGAGAAAATTCGTGGCTTTTGAATTGATTTGGGTATTATTTAGCTAAGTTCAAGAATTTGGCTAAAAAGGCTAAAATTAGGAATTTGATTTGATTTGGGTTTGGTTTTGGCCATTTGGATTTATATTTCATTTATATTTATGAATATAATGAAGATGTAAATAATTCATGAGAAAATCACTTGAGTTTGGAGTGATTTGGAAGCAAATTTTACTAAATTTAAGGATGTAGGTCAAAAGGGCTTAAGTAGGGAATTGATTTGGTTTGGTTTAGTTTGATTTGATTTGAATGGTTTGAATTTTAGATTTCATTTATATTTGTGAATATAAATAAAGGAATGATTGATTTATAAAGAAATCAACCAAGTTCGATTTGGTTTGAAGGAGGTTTTGGCTAAGCACATGAAGGTGGTTCATATGGCTTAGGAAGGGATTTTGGAGTTTGAATTTAATCATGGGTTTCAATCATTTGGAGTTAAATTTGATTTGGAATTTGGGTTAGGATTTGATTTGAGATTGAATTTGATATTTATGAAAATCAATTGAATTGGGGTTGATTTGAATTTGGCTAAGGCTAAGTCCATAAGATAAAATCAAAGGCTTAGGAAGGAATTTGGAATTTGAATTTAATCATGGGTTTCAATAATTTGATTTGGGATTGGATTTATGATTTCAGATTTCAATTTGAGGTTTGGTTTAAGGAAGGATGCAAGGATTGGGTTTAAGGCTATAAGCTAGGAAAGGCTTCCTAAATCCCTAAGGCATGACCTATTCCCATGGCTAATCCTTCTAAGTCTCTAGGCTTAGGATAAGTGTTCACCTAATTACTAGAAGTGTCCTAAGACTAAGGAGCTCTTAGTGTCTACAAGAGTCCTAGATCTATGATGAGGAAGTTGAGGGCTCACTCCAAAAGTTAGGCCAACAAAGCAACTATAAGAATAGGAAACCATGCAAATGGAGAGTTTGATTTAATTGATTTATTTATGTGAATGAATTAAAGCTTTATCTAAACTCTGCTATTAAGATGCATAATAATGAAATCAAATGAGTACGCCGCTAATGTTCTGTACCAGTGGAGTGAGGTAGGAACTTCCTTGGGCCCGGAATATCCAGACTAATATACACATTAACATTCAAACTTATGCAAATCAACATATGAATGTAAGAAAGAGACTTCACTTCATACACTAATCTTATATTCACATGCGCCTCCTATGTATATATAACTAAAGTCACAATATATATATATATATATATATATATATATATATATATATATATATATATATATATATATATATATATATATATATATATATATATTCATTAATAAGCTTTTTGAAAATATATTTAAGATTTAATAGTGATAATATGCACATATAGTTTTAATTAAGTTAACACATGCAAATTTGACATAAAGAAAATTATTTTATTTAATTATTTTTTGAAAGAAATGAATGCATGAATCAAGTGACATAGAACATTTTAACATGATTGGAAAGAAATAAAGCAACATAAGCATGTAATTTTATTCAATCCAACTAATTCCTAAGGACAATCACATTAAATAAGCTTATTTAAAATAAACTAAAGTTTCTTAAAGCCATTTTTAATCTTTATGTTTGATTTGATTTAAGAGATGTGAAAGCAGTTTACTAATCATAATCCCATTCCCCATGTGTGTGTTAATTTGATTTAATGAAAAGCAATTAAATTGATTTTTTATGGCTTAATTAGTTTGAGATATGAATTAAATTAATTAATTAAACCCTTACCTATATCACCTTAAGTTAATTAACTAATTAATAATGAGCCAACATGATATGAAACCACATGGAAACTAAATTAGCAATGCTCTTAAGGAATGAAAGGGGCCTAATGCAATTGGCTAATGATTAATAGTTAATTAGGCTTAAGGGATTTAATTAATTACTTTTATGATTTTCTCACACTTGTAGGCTAATCATAATTTCATTATATTTCTTTAGACTATTAAACATCTAAAGGATTACCCAAGGTTGATTAATCAAAGTTAGGAATGAATGGATTTTAAGTTAATTTAATTAAACCCTTAATTGGTTAATTAAATCCTTTGATTATACTTTAATTAAGATAATAAAATTAACTTAAGGAAAGAGATCAAGGAAGAGGTCTCAATCCCAATCCCTAAGTCATTTCAAATAATCAATTTGGCTCTGAAATAATTAGATTCCCTTTTCTTTTAATTAATTAATTATGTGGCTAATTAATAACTTAAGCTTTAATTAATTTGAAACAAATGAAGAGGTTTAATGAAATGGTCATAAGGAATAAACCCAAACCATTTCCCTAGGACTTTTCATGGTTAACATATGGCAATAATCTTAATTAATTAATTAATCCATTATTCATTTGCTTAATTTTCATTAACTAAGGTAGGAGAGTAATTAAGGCTTAATCTATTGATCTCCCTAATTAACTATCTAATAAATTCCAAGAAAAATAGGAGAGGCAAAGGTCATCCCCCTAAATATCTTTGGAAAATTTAAAATTAATTAGATAATTAAACAAAGAGTAATTATGCTAATTAAATTTTTAATTAAATCTTAATTAAGCATAAATTACTATTTAAAATTAATTAATACTAATTTTCTTGCATTCTCCTCTGGAATATCTTCAAAATGAGCCCTCATTTATATTTTTTGGATTTTTCTACAGTTAGCTATAAATTTTGAAAGTTTCAGGCTTAAAAATGGATTAATTAACCTAATTAAAGCCCTAATTCTGTCGGCGCCACATGGCTGCTGACGTGACTTGCTTTTCACTTGGCATGATGGGATAGGCTATTTAAGTTATCACGTCGGGCTGCTGACTCGGATTACGGTGGACATGCTTTTTCATATACCGTCCAATCTAAGATCAGACGACCACGATTAAATCTCACGATTAAGGATAAAACAGAGGGGATCTAAGCATGATTTGATCATAATCATCCATTCCAATCATGCGAAACTGATGACCCATGATCCATCTTCCTACGAGCGATGAACGATGGAGCCCATCCACCATGGATCGCTCGATCCGAGCTCACTCATGCTCGGATCCACTCCAAACTCAACCCACACTTTCACGTGAAGGATCCACAAGGATCCAACAACTAGGATGGGCTCAAATGCAAGTTTCCTTTACAAATCTCCAACACATTTTCATATAGGGATTAGTTTTGAGAAATTACCTCACCAGAGCTAATGTCCGGTGATGGGATTGACTGAGGTAGCTTCGTTTAGTAGAAATGAAGCCCTGTTGAGTCGCACGAGCATTGATTTGAGGTGGATTGCTCGATGGACCAAGCTCCTCCCTTTGAGTGTTTAGTCTTGATTGAACTATGACTTCTGATAGCTTGGAAGCTTGGGAAATGATTTGGTACTGCTTGACGAAGTATTATGATATTATGTGCTAGGTTGATTAAGGTTTGGTGGAGGATTGAGCAAAAGAGATTCGGAAGCACCCTCCCCTATTTTAGTTTCACACGGGAGAGAGAAATTCTGATGGAGGGAGGCTTTGGAAGGCTTGAAAACTCTCTGAGGGATTTTGTTTCTCACTTGGGGACTTAGATAGTGTGAATGGTACTATTTGCCACTCAAATTGAGGGGGTATACCCCAAAATTGCACTTGATGGATGGACGAGATCTGTCTTTGAATTTCCTCTGATTCATCATTGTTGAGGCATCGGAGGGGTCATCGTTAGCTCCATGTGGCATGCTAAGGTTGGAGGAAGTTATGGAATGGAGCTCAAGGCAAGATATGGGGGCATTAGGATGGCTTGGTCCTTTCGGTGCTTGGGTATGAAGGAAGGAGGAAGAGTTGGGTTTCCTTTGGTCCATGGCTAATCCTAGGCTTGCTTAGGTTGGGCTAGGAAGGCTAGACACACCCCATTTGGCACTTGCATGGCTGCCCAAGTGATGGGAGAGTGGACTTTGTTTTTTATAAAAAGAATCCAACGTGGGCAGGTTTGTCTAATAGCTAATTCCCTTGGATTGTATCCCAGTTGTATTTGGGCTAGTTTTGGTGTGATATAGGATTGGTTTGGGTTAGGTTTGGCCAGCTCCTAGGGTCCCATAAGTTAGTTTGGGGTGGTTCAACTTCATATGATTAAATGG
This sequence comes from Cymbidium sinense, assembly GCA_021442155.1. Classification (NCBI taxonomy): domain Eukaryota; kingdom Viridiplantae; phylum Streptophyta; class Magnoliopsida; order Asparagales; family Orchidaceae; genus Cymbidium; species Cymbidium sinense. Next base: position 42,469,790 of record CM038225.1, on the reverse strand, counting down.
GTTCATTTGGGTTCAAGTTGGGTTGGGTTGGCTAATTGGTCAAATTGAGTCAAACTAAGGCTTGGGTTAGGTTTAAATGATGATTTAAAGAGTTTTGGTTCAAGTGGTTTTGATTAATTTGGCTTAGGTTTGATTTTGGCTCATTTGGATTCAAATAGGTCAATTGGGCTGAGTTTACTAATTTGATCAATTCGATCAAATTGGGTTGGGTTACATGTTGGTTCTTGTTCAATTAGTCAATTGAAATTGATTATAGGCTTTGGTTTGGTTTAATTTAGAATTAATTTCAATTTAGGCTATTCTGACCTTTTAGGTCAATTTGGGCTAGGTTTGGTCAAGTTGACCAATTGGTCAAATTGGGCTTGATCATGGCTTTGGTCAAGTTCAATAAGCGATTTGGAATGAACATGAGCCATTGGTTGCAATCAATTTGGGTTAAATCATGATTTGACCTATTTTAACTTTTTAGGCCAATTTGAGTCAACTTAGGTCAAATGGTCAATTGGGCTTGGCTTGGCTCAATTAAGGGTTTTTATCATATTCAGTCATTGATTATGAATGGGTTTGAATCAACAATTTCATTCAATTTGGTATATAGTGGGTTTTGACTAGTTTGAGTTTCATTTGGGCTAAAGGTTGACTTAGTCAAAGGACCAAGTTGACTTGGTTTGACCCAATTCAAGGTAGTTGATCACCCTAGGATGATTATTTATCATGATCTATGGTTTGGATGGGCTTAGTTCAATCCAATTTGGGTTGGAATAGAAATTGCCTCAAAAAGATCTTTTAGGTCACTTTGGGTCAAGTGGACCTAAATGGGTTAGTGGTTTTATCGTGGGTTGATTCAAGTTTAGTTTGGCTTATACATGGATTTAGGATGAAAATATAAATCCAATTGTAATTGGTTTGGAGTCAAATGGATTTTGGTTCATATGATAATTTCAAGTCAAAAGGGATCAACATGGGCTTGACTTGAGTTGACCTGGATTTGGTTTGATAATTATAGTTTATATTAATATTTGGATGAGTGATTGAAGGAATGATTGATTCTTGAAGAAATCCATGAGTTTTGAGTTGATTTCGATATCATTTGGCTAGGTTCAAGAAATTGTCTTAAAAGGCTAAAATTGGAAATTTGATTTAATTTGGGTTTGGTTTTGGCCATTTGGATTTATATTTTATTTATATTTATGAATATAAATAAAGATATAAACAATTCATGAGAAAATCACTTGAGTTTGGAATGATTTGGAAGCAAATTTGACCAAGTTTAAGGATGTAGGTCAAAAGGCTTAAATAGGGAATTGATTTAGTTTGATTTATTTTTGGTCACTAGAGGGTATGTTACATTTATATTTGTGAATATAAATAAAGGAATAATTGATTTATAAAGAAACCAATTGAATTTGGGTTGATTTGAGTTGAGATTTGATTAATCTTATGGAGGTAAGTCAATATGGCTTAAGAAAGGTCTTGATTTGGTTTGACTTATTTTGATTTGGTTTTGGCTATTTAAATTTAGATTCCATTTATTTTTATGAAAATAAATGAAGGAATGATTGATTTATAAAGAAATCAACCAAGTTTGATTTGGTTTAAATGGGGTTTTGTCTAAGCATATGAAAATGGTTCATATGGCTTAGAAAGGAGTCTTGGAATTTGAAATTTATTTTGGGTTTCAATCATTTGGAGTTGGATATAGGTTGGAATTTGATTTGAGATTGAATGGATATTTGACAAAATCAATTAAATTGGGATTGATTTGAATTTGATTAAGGCTAAGTCTATAAGATAAAATCAAAGGGCTTAGGAAGGGTTTTGGAATTTAAATTTGATCATGGGTTTCAATCATTTAATTTAGAATTGATTTATGATTTGGATTTGAATTTTAGGTTTGGTTTGAGGAAGGAAGCATGGATTAGGTTTAAGCCATAGGGAAGGCAAGTCTTCCTAAGTCCCTAAGGCATGACCTATTCCTATAGTTAATCCTTCTAAGTCTCTAGGCTTAAGTTAAGTGCTCACCTAATCACTAGAAGTGTCTTAAGACTAAGGAGTTCTTAGTATCTATAAGAGTCTTAGATCAATGAGGAGGAGGTTGAGAACTCACTCCCAAGGTGAGGTCAACAAAAGGGCACCCAATAGGTGTGGTGTAATTAAAAAGGCACACCCCATGTATTTTTGTTGATCGAGATGATCAACAACGTTCTAAGGATTGTAAGCGCTAACGAAAATGATCTACTCCTAAACTCGAGATGTAGACGGAATCACAATCTTAGTGCAATGCAACTCAACTTATGCCAAAGTGCATAAGAGAGGAAGGAAGGATCTATTGAGGGATCAAGTATATGAACCTTTCACTAGGGAAGCATGTTTAGATTATCCATAGGGGATAAGAGTTTGAGTTGATTTGATATGATTTTTGGAGAAAAGATCTGCTGGGGATGAGTGCATGAACCTTCCACTAGGGAAGTAGGTTAAGATATCCGCTAGGGATAGGGATTTGATTTGGCTTGATTTCATGAAAGCTCCACTCGAGAGGGGATATGATTTGCGCCTCGCTGGGGAGAAATTTGATTTGACTAGATTGGTGGTCATCCACTAGGAATGAGAATTTGATTTGATTTGTTATGATTTTGAGGCTCCGCTGGGGGAGAATATGGGATTTGGTTTTGAGGACACATCTGCAATAGATGTGAGCTCAGATTTACTAAGGATAAGGTGGATTTAATTCAGACTCCATTGGGGAAGAATGGTGATTTGATAAAATGGACCCTATCGGTGTGCGATGGATCTACTAAGAAGGGGCTAATATCAGCCTAGTCTTGTAGTAGATTTACAAAATCAAAAGGGGTAGTCTACCGGCCATCAGGTAGGACTATCCAACAAAAGGGTTTCCTTTTGGTGTGCAATGGTCAAGTCAAGAAAAAAGCTTGTATACTTACAACTCCCTAAACAAGGAACCACTAGGGTGATCGGTTGATAGCTCAACAAATCGAACCCGACCTAAGGTGACTATTGAGAGAATGCTACTATGGACTCATATCGACTCAAGAATGGTCAAGATTAATTTCATTTTAGATGGACCCTATTGGTGTGCGATGGATCTACTAAGAAGGGGTTCAAATTGGCCTAATCCTATCTTTGATTTACAAAATCCAAAGGGGTAGTCTACCGACCATCAAGTAGGACTATCCAACCCAAGGATTGCCTTTCGGTGTGCAATGGTCAAGTCAAGAAAAAGCTTGTAGACTTATAACTCTCTAAACAAGGAACCACTAGGGTGATCAGTTGATGGCACAATAAATCAAACCTAACCTAGGGTGACTATTGAGCGAATGCCGCTGTAGACTCATATCGACTCAAGAATAGTCAAGATTAATTTCATTTTAGATGGACCATGTCGATGTGAGATGGATCTACTAAGAATGGACTAATATCGACCTAATCTTGTCTTAGATTTATAAATCCAAAGGGCTAGTCTACCGGTCGCGAGGTAGAGCTAACCAACCTAAAGGGCACCTTTCGATGTGCAATGGTCAATTTAGGAAGAAAGCTTATAGACTTATAACTTCCTAAGGAAGGAACCACTGGGGTGATCAATTGATAGCACAACAAATCAAACCCGACCTAGGGCTGGCCGTCGATGTGCAACAGCCATGCTGGAAAGAATGTGTAATAGATTTATATCATCTAAAGCAAGGACGACCGTTGGGGTGACTTGTTGGTGGTTGTTTACCTCACGTTTGGAGTGAGCTCTCAACTTCCTTATCATAAATCTAGGACTCTCATAAATACTAAGAGTTCTCTATTCTTAATACACTTATAGTTATTAGGTAAACACTTAACCTAACCCTAGAGACTTTGAAGAGTTAACCATAGGGATAGGTTGTACCTAAGGGATTTAGGAGGACTTGCCTACCTTATAGCCTAAACCCAATCCTTGCTTCCTTCTTTCAAACCAAACCTTAAATTCAAATCCAAATTCTAAAATCAAATCCAACTTCAAATGATTGAAACCTAGACCTAGGATTAAATTCAAATTCCAAGTCCCTCCATAATCCCTTTGATTTTATCTTATGGACTTGGCCTCAACCAAATTCAAATCAACCCCAATCCAATTGATTTCCTCAACTAGCAAATTCAACCAAAAATCAAATCCCAATCCAAATTCCAAATTAAATCCAAGTCCCAAATCAAATCCAATTTCAGATGATTGAAACCCAGGATTAAATCCAAACCCCAAAATCTCTTCCCAAGCCATATGAACCACCTTCATATGCTTAGCCAAAACTCATTTAAACCACCCTGAAATTGATCGATTTCTTTATAAATTAACTATTCCTTCATTTATATCTACAAATATAAATGAAACCCACCCTCCAATGACCAAAAATAAATCAAACCAAACCAATTCTCTACTTAAGCCCCTTTTGACCTACATCCCTCAACTTGGTCAAACTTGCTTCCAAATCACTCCAAACTCAAGTGATTCTCTCACAACCTATTTATATCTTTAGTTATATTCACAAATATAAATAAAATATAAATTCAAATGGTCCAAACCAAATCCAAATCAAACTAAATTCCCAATTTTAGCCCTTTTAGCCAAACTTTTGAACTTGGTTAAATGATACCCAAATCAACTCAAAACCCATGGATTTCTCCATGATTCAAGCATTCCTTTAATCATTGATGCAAATATAAACATAAACCACTCTTTTCAAACCAAACCCAACTCAAGCCCATGTTGACACTTTTGACTTGAAAATTGTCCTATAAATAAAAACCCATATGGCTCCAAACCACTTGCAATTGGATTTATATTTTCATCTTAAATCCATAGATCAACTCAACTAAACTTGAATCAAGTAATGATCAAGCCAACCAACCCATTTAGGTCCACTTGACCCAAAGTGACCTAAAAGATCTTCTTAAGCCAAGTTCTAATCTAACCCAAATTGAATTGAACCAAGCCCATCTAAACCTTCAATCATGATCAACTATCATCATAAGGTGATCAATTGCATTGAATTGGGTCAAGCCAAGTCAAACCTAGCCTTTGACCAAGTCAACATTTAGCCCAAATGAAATCCAGACTAGCCAAAATCCATCATATGCCAAATTAATTGAAACCATTGACTCAAACCCATTCATGATCAATGATTGAACAAGACCAAACTCTGAGTTGAGCCAAACCAAGTCCAATTGGTCATTTGACCTAAGTTGACCCAAATTTGCCTAAAGAGCTAAAATAGGGCAAATCATGATTTGATCCAAATTGATTGCAACTAATGGCCCAAGTTCATTCCAAATCACTTATTGAACTTGATTAATGCCATAACTAAGCCCAAGTTGACCAATTGGTCAACTTGACCCAACCTAGCCCAAATTGACCTAAAGGGTCAAATTGGCCAAAATTCAAATTAAAAATAAATTAAACCAAATCAAAGCCTACAATCATTTTCAATTGACCAATTGAACTTGACTCAACACCTAACCTAATCCAATTTTGTCAAATTGATCAAATTAGTCAACATGACCAATTTGATCCTTTTGAACCCAAATGATTCAAATCCAAACCAAGGCCAAACCAACCCAAATTAACTGAAGCAAAACATCCCAAATCATCAGTTGAACCTAACCCAAGCCTTGGTTTGACCCAATTTGACCAATTGGTCAAACCAACCCAACTTAGCCCAAATGAACACATTTTGACCATATGAACCCAAATCACCCAAATTCACTTTATGGAACCTTGGTGGCTGGCCTAACCCGACCCAATCTAAACTAAACTAAACTAAACTCTCAACTCTGAAACTCTAAATCTAAACTAAACTAAACTTTCAACTCTAAAACTAAATCTAAATTCTAAACTAAATAAAACCAAACTAAATAAAACTAAAATTTAAACTAAATCTAAAATCTAAAATAAATAAAAACCTAAGCCTAAAAAATCTAAAACTAAATCTAAAAATTAAATATAAACTTAAACTAAAGTAAACTAAATCTAAACTAAATCTAAACTAATAAATATAAACTCTAAACAAAATCTAAAATCTAAACCAAAAAATATAAACTAAAAACCTAAACTAAATAAACTAAATATAAAATCTAAACTAAACTAGAAATCTAAATCTAAACTCTAAACTAAACTAAATTGAAACTAAACTAAACTAAAATAAACTAAATCTTAACTAAAAACTAATTCTTAAATCTAAACTAAATCTAAACTAAACTAAATAAACTAAATCTAAAAACTCTAAACTTAAATATAAACTAAACTAAACTAAAAAAAAATCTAAACTAAATCTAAACTAAATCTAAAATCTAAAAAATCTAAACTCTAAAACCTAAACATAAACCCTAAAAAATCATAAAACCTAAACTCTAAACCTTAAACCTTAAAATTCTAAACCCTAAACTGTAAACCCTAAACTCTAAACCCCCGAAATAAACCTTAAACCTAAACACTAAACCCTAAACCCTAAACAAACATAAACCCTTAACTTAAACCCCTAAACCCTAAACTAAACATAAACCCTGAACCCCAAACTCCAAAAAACTAAACCTAAACTAAATAAAACCTAAAAAAAATAAATAAAAAAACCTGAAAATAAAATAAATAAATAAAACCTGAACCTAAAATAAAATAAAAATAATAGAAATAATAAAAACATAAACATAAACCTAAACCGAAAAATAAAATAAAATAAAAAATAAAAATTAAACTAAAATAAAATAAATAAAAACATAAACAAAACTAAAAAAAATAAAAAACCAAAATAAAGTAAAAACTAAATCTAAAATAAAAATAAAATATACTTAAAAATAAAATAAAATAAAAGCCTAAACCTAAAAAATAAACATAAAAATAAAACCTAAACCTTAAACTCTAAACGCTACATCCTAAATCCTAAACCCTAAACCATAACCCTAAACCCTAAACTAAACCCTAAGCCCTAATAAATAAAAAATAAATCTTAAATCATAAATTTAAAAAAATCCCTAAACCTAAACCCTAAAAAACCCTAAACCCTAAACCCTAAACCCTAAACCCTAAAACCCTAAACCCTTCTCTAAATCTCTCTCATTCCCTTTTATTTCTTCATTTAATTTTTCATGTATTTCTCTACCTGTGCTTATTCCTTGCTCTAGCTATTTGCAGGTTCTGTGTTGTTTCATTGCAGGTTCTTTCTCTAGAGGTGGCTTAGGTTTCTCTCATCTTCATAACTTTTTGCTGAAGGCTGTCATCTGGCTTTTCTTTTTCGCTACCTTTTGCTATTTTTATTTCTCTTACTATTTTCCTTTATCTTTATTTTTATTTTTTCTTTCTGGATGTAATTAGATAGGGGATTCACTCTCTGGGCTGATTGTAGCTCTTTGAGCAGTAGATCTTGAGTTTATCCCCTCTTAATGATCTTGTAACCCCCTTTTTTGTGGCAATAAAATTCCCCTACATGGGGTTCCCACAAAAAAAACCTTAAACCCTAAATCCTAAACCCTAAACCTTAAACCCTAAACTATAAATTAAAATCTAAAATCTAAACTAAACTAAAATCTAAACTAAATCTAAATCTAAACTCTAGAAATCTAAACCAAACTAAACTAAATCTAAAAATATAAAATCTAAATTAAAAATCTAAACTTAAAAACTAAAATCTAAACTAAATCTAAACTAAAATCTAAAAACCTAAACTCTAAACTCTAAACTAAACTAAACTTAAAGTAAACTTTAAGCAAAATATAAAAATCTAAAAATTTAAATTAAACAAAAATCCTAATAAACCATAAACCCAAAACCCTAAGACTTAAACTCTAAACCCTAAACCCTAAAACCCTAAAACTTAAACCCCGAACCCTAAACCCCTAAACTAGCCGTAAACCTTAAACCCTAAACCCTAAATCAATCAGAATCCTACAAACACTAAACCAACAGAAACCCTAAACACTAAACCCTAAATCTTGAACCCTAAACCCTAAACCCTATAGCCTTAAACCCTAAACCCTAAATCCTAAACCCTAAACCCTAAGCTAACCCTAAACCCTAAACCCTAATCACCTAAACCTAAACTAAATAAAACCTAAAAATAAAATAAATAAAAAAAACTAAATATATTTAAAATAAAAAAATAAAATAAAAACCTAAATTAAACCCTGAACCTAAACCTAAACCTAAAAATAAAATAAAATAAAAAATAAAAACTAAACTAAAATAAAATAAATAAAAACCTAAAGGAAGCTAAAAAGAAAATAAACCTAAAAATAAAAAACTTAAATAAAATAAAAACTAAATTTAAAATAAAAATAAAGTAGACCTAAAATAAAATAAAATAAAAACTAAATAAAAATCTAAACCCTAAACTTAAATAAAAGTAAAATAAATAAAATAAAATAAACCTAAACCTAAACTAAACTAAACTAAACTAAAATAAATAAAACCTAAACCTAAACCTAAAATAAAATAAACCAAAACCTAAACCAAAACTAAATAAAATAAAATAAATTAAAACCTAAACCTAAACTAAAAAATAAAACCTAAACCTAAAAAATAAAATAAACACAAAACTAAACTAAAAAATAAACCTAAGCCTAAAAAAAAATAATAAAACCCTAAACCTAAACCTAAAAATAAAAAATAAAACATAAACCTAAAAAAAATTAAACTAAAAAATAAACCTTAACCTAAACATACACATAAATAGTAAACTAAAATAAAAACCCAAAACTAAAATAAATTAACCTAAAATAAATAAACTAAACTAAATAAAAATAAAAATTAAAATAAACTAAAATAAAAAATAAATAAAATAAACCTAAACTTACGAGTTCACTTAATTTTAAAAAATCAAAAAAAAAGAAAAAAAAGAAAAAACCCTAAACCCTAAACCCTAATTTAAACCTAAACCTGGACTAAAAAAATCTAAACCTAAACTAAATAAAACTTAAAAATAAAATAAATGAAAAAACATAAACTTAAATTAAATAAAAAAACATAGAAACCTAAACTAAAACCTAAAAATAAAATAAAATAAAAATTAAAAACTAAACTGAAATAAAATAAATAAAAACATAAACTAAACTAAAAAATAAAGTAAACCTAAAAATAAAAAATGCTAAATATAATAAAAACTAAACTAAAAATAAAAATAAAATGAACCTACAATAAATAAAAACCTAAAACTAAAAAAATAAACTTAAAAATAAAGAAAAAATTAAACCTAAACCCTAAACTAAATAAAAACCTAAACCTTAAATAAAAATAAAATAAACCTAGACCTAAACTAAAATAAACTAAACTAAAATAAATAAAACCTAAATCTAAACCTAAACCTAAACTAAATAAAATAAAGTAAACTAAAAATAAAACTAAACCAAAGCTAAAAATAAAACCTAAACTTAAAAAATAAAAAAATAAAACTAAATTAAAAAACCTAAACTAAAATAAATAAACCTAAAGTGAATAAACTAAACTAAATAAAAATAAAAATAAACCTAAATAAAAATTAAAAAAAATATGAAAATAAAAAATAAACTAAATAAACTTAAACTACCAATTTACTTTATTTTAGAAAAGAATAAAAATAATAAAGAATAATTAAAAAAAACCCTAAACCCTAAAAAACTCTAAACCTTGAAAAATACTAAACCCTAAATCCTAAACCCTAAAAATCTAAACCTAAACTAAGTAAAACTTAAAAAAAAAATAAAAAAAAAATTAAACCTAAATAAAATAAATAATTAAATTGAAATAATGACCTAAACTAAAACCTAACCCTAACCCAAAACCTAAACTTAAACGTAAAAATAAAATAAAATAAAAAATAAAAACTAAACTAAAATAAAATAAGTAAAAACCTAAATTAAACTAAAAAAATTAAAAGAAACCTAAAAGTTAGAAACCTAAATTAAATAAAAACTAAACCTAAATTAAAAATAAAATAGACCTACAATAAAATAAAATTTAAACTAAATAAAAAAGTTAAACCTATAAAATAAACAAAAAAAATAAAATCATAAAATAAAAAAAAATGTAAATCTAAACCCTAAAAAATCTTAAACCCTAAACCCTAAACTCTAAACTAAAATCTAAAATCTAAACTAAACTAAAATCTAAACTAAATCTAAATCTAAACTCTAAAAATCTAAACTAAATCTAAAAATCTAAACTCTAAACTAAAAATCTAAACTGAAAAACAAAAATCTAAGCTAAACTAAAAACTAAACTAAAAAATCTTAACTAAACTAAAAATCAAAACTAAATAAAAACTAAATTAAATATAAACTAAACTTTAATAATCTAAACTCTAAACTCTAAGCTAAAATAAACTAAATCTAAACTAAACTAAAAACTAAATCTAAAAATTTAAAAATATAAACTAAATTAAAATCTAAACTCTAAAATCTAAAATCTAAATTAAATATAAACTCTAAAGTAAATCTAAAAATCTAAATTAAATCTAGAAATCTAAATCTAAACTAAAATCTAAACTGTAAAACTCTAAATCTAAACTAAACTAAATTATAAAACTAAATATAAAACTCTAAATCTAAACTAAACTAAACTAAATAAAAATAAAATCTAAACTAAATATAAACTCTAAAATAAATAAAAATCTAGACCTAAAAAATTTATAACTAAATCTAAAAAATAAATCTAACCTAAATCTAAACTAAACTAAATCTAAACTAAATCTAAACTAAAAAATATAAACTTAAAACCTAAACTAAATAAACTAAATCTAAAATCTAAATTAAATAAAATCTAAACTAAACTAAAAATTTAAATCTAAACTCTAAACTATACTAAATCTAAACTAAACTAAACTAAACTAAATCTAAACTAGAAACTAAATATAAGATCTAAACTAATTAAAATCTAAACCTAAATTTAAACCCTAAAACTAAATCTAAACTAAATCTAAACTAAACTAAATAAACTAAATCTATAGACTCTAAGCTAAAATTTATACTAAATTAAACTAAAAAAATATAAACTAAATCTAATCTAAATCTAAAATCTAAAAATATAAACTTCAAAACCTAAACATATACCCTAAAAATCCTAAACCCTAAACCCTAAACCTTAAAACCTTAAACCCTAAACCCTTTTCCCTAAACCCCCTAAACTAACCCTAAACCCTAACCTTTAAACCTTAAACTAACATAACAACAACACAAAAACCCAAAATCCCCCCCCCCAACCTCATCTCTGCGGTGCTCTCTGGCGACTGTGATTTTCCCTCTTTTTGAATCCTTTTCTCCTTGCATTTTGGTTGATTCTTCTTCATTCTTGATCAGCTCTGTATTTGTTTGCCTCTGTTTGGCCATGCGCGTGATGTTCCCGTTGTCTTGTTGATGACTACGGTTCCTTTGGCAGTGCAGCCGAGCAGTTCCTTCATGTAGGCGGTGGCTAGGGCATCAGACTTAACGGGATTTATGGATTCGAAAGCTCCTTCTATTTTTCCTGTGGTTAAATCCTTTAAGGATGCTCTCTCTGGTAAGAGCCTTTCCCCTACTGATTCAATGAATTTGATATCGACCTCATTTCGTGGCATCGCTATGATTATGTGCTCGGATAATGATGTTGAGAAGTTGGCTAAGCCTTATGAATTCACTTTAGTTAGTAAATTTACTTTGCGGAACCCTAATCTAGACAATATCCGCTCAATTTTTCACAATCTTAAGCTTTCAGGTGCATTCTCTATTGGTTTGATTGATCCAAGGTATGTTTTAATTCAGCTTACTAATGATCTAGATTATTCAAGAGTTTTCTCACGATGTAATTACTTTATTTTTAATTGTCAAATGTGTCTTTTAAAGTGGTCTCCCCTTTTTGATATAAAAGAGGTATCATCGATTGTTTCTGTATGGTTGGCTTTTCCTAACATGAGAATTCATTATGTTACGCATCAAATTCTTTTGCTGTTGGGGCTCTTTTTGGCCGGCCTCTTCAAATTGATTAGGCCACTGCTGTGAGATCCTGACCTTCTGTTGCTTGCATTTTGGTGGAAATTGATATCTCTAAAAAGCATCCTAAAGAAGTTTGGAATGGTTCTGAAAAGTTTGGTTACAATCAAAAGTTGAATTTGAGAATTTTCTTATTTTCTGTTCGCATTGTAAAATTCATAGGCATGATAATTCAGAATGTTTTATTCTGCACCCACAACTTAAAAAGAAAAACTTGATTGATTCTAATCATAATCTACCACTTGATAAAGTTGGTAAATATATTTTTGTGCCTAAGGTTAATCAAAATGGGAATCCTATTTGTACTTCTTTGGAACCCACTACTTTGCTTAATGAAGTGCCCAATGATGATACTCTGAAATTTCAATCTGAACAAGTTAAAGATATTGCTAATGTTGACCAAAATGTTGAATATAATGGTTTGGATATCAATCCTTCTTTACATAGTACTTTGCCTCCTCAACATATTGCCTCTATTCAGACTACCTTGCTTCTCTTGGCTGCTGAACATAAGGAGGAGCATGTGACCCTTAATGGTAATTTGAATGGAAATTTGTTGATGGAGGAAAATCTGAAAAAAAAATTCTAAAGCTGATCCTGAAATTTGTGCTCTTAATGGTTTTACAACCTCTCCTTCTCCTAATCCTGAGATTGACATGCATGCTAATCCGACCTTTCAGCTTACTACTGAAATTGAGGAAGGGGAAGTTATCATTAGAAATGCTTTGACTGATTCTGACCCTATTCTTAATACAACTAATCAGTCTCTCTCAAATGGTGATTCTTTGAAGAAAAATAGACCATTTTAAATTATTTTTAAAAATAAATCACTAAAAGCAAAAATATTCCCTAATAACTCAACTAGATCTACTAGATCTGGTTCCTCATCTGATAAATAATTGTTTCTTTTTCCTTCTAATCTCTCTTATTATCTATTTTTTCCTTAGATTATTTTAGTTTTCCTTTATGTTTAACTCACTTATTTGGAATGTTCGAGGGATTGGGACCCTCATTGCCTGTAACTATGTTAGAAGTCTCTGCCGTATTAATAATATTGCTTTAATGGTTGTTATTGAATCTCTCATACATTCTTCTAAGATCAACCATGTTGCTAGAATGCTCAATTTTAATAACTTCTTCCATAATATTAGCAATAAAATTTGGTGTTTTTGGAATAATTTAGTCAATGTTTCAATCCTTGATGATCTTCAGCAAGTTATCAATGTCCCATCTCTTTGGGTGTCTCTACTCTAGGATCCTTTATTTATGCTTCTTGTAACAGGGCTGGTAGGAACATCCTTTGGGACAATTTAAGAACTTTTGCTTCTACTGTCAACAAACCTTGGTTGGTTGGGGGTGGTTTCAACACTATCCTCTCTTCCTCTAAAAGAAGGGATGGTTGTTCTCCTAACATTCCTTCCATGGAAGATTTCTCCAGTATGATTCTTGATTGTAACTTTATTGACATTGGCTACTCGGGTTCGGATTACACTTGGCATAACTCTAGACTTTGGCAATGGCTTGATAGGACTCTCTTTAACTATCGTTGGATTAATCAATGGCCTCATACCTCTGTTGAGCATTTGAGTAGAACTTTGTCCGACCATGCTCCTCTTTTGATATCCATTAAAAATCCCTCTAATAGACTATCCTCCTCTACCTCTTTCAGATTCTAGAATATGTGGATTTAGCATATTGATTTCTTAAATGTTATCTCCACCAATTGGATGCCCTTCACCTTAATAATAATTGTTGGGCATGATTCACCTCTGGTTTAAGCTTAAAAGACTTAAGCAAAACCTTGCTTGGTGGAACAAGCATTATTTTAAAAATCTCTTTGCTAATATTAAAAATATGGAACAATTGGTTTGTTGTCTTGAAAATGCAGTTTTGACTGATTCTTCTAAACTAAGGGATTTAAATGAAGCCAAAGATAACATGGTTACCTATCAGAATATGGAAGAAACTTACGGGCGGCAAAAGGCTGCTAGTAAATATATTGCTAATGGGGACAGAAATACCATATATTTCCATGCTCTTTTCCAAAAAAAGAGAGCTTTAAACTCTGTCCAAAAAATTAAAAGTGACAATGGCAACTACATCACTAATGATAATGAGATTAAAGACTCTATCACTAATCATTTTAGAAATTTGTTGAACAATAGCCATACTTTAGAGGCTATCTCCAACTCTCATTTGATTCCCTTAACAATTACCAATGATGACAATCATTTGCTTACAATGGTCCCTACGAAAGCTGAGATTGGTAAAATTCTTAATAACATGAATGTTGATTCTGTTGCTGGTCCGGAAGGCTATACTACTCAAATTTTTCAGCATTGTTGGCCTGTTATTAAGTATGATTTAGTTGACATTGTGGTTGATTTCTTTAATGGTAATCCTTTACATAGATATTTCTCTAGCACTTCCATTGCCCTTATACCCAAAATTAATAATCCTGAATGCTGGGGTGATTTCAGACCTATCAGTCTTTGCATATTTTTCATAAACTTATTGCTAAATTGCTTGCCAATAAAATTAGTCCTCTACTTCAAAAAATTATCCAAACTGGTTTCATTAGAGGTAGAGCTATATCTGATAACATTCTTCTCTCCCAAGAGCTGATTCATGATTTGGATGCCTCTAATAGAGGTGGTAACATCCTTTTCAAATTGGATATCTCTAAAGCTTTTGACAACATCTCTTGGACCTTCCTTTTTCAAATTCTTCATTTGTTTGGTTTCTTGGATAATTTCATTTCACTCATTAAAAATTGTATTAGTAATGCTTGGTTCTCTTTTATTCTGAATGATGAGGCCTTAGGTTTCTTCCCTTCTTCGCATGGTTTGAGATAAGGGGATCCCTTGTCTCCCTTCTTTTTATTATTACTATGGAATATCTTTCTATGAGCCTTAATGACCTCTTCAACAATAATCCAAGCATATTTTTTATAACTCTTGGTGGTATTCCTATCTCCCATCTTAGTTTTGCTAATGATTTCATTATCTTTTACAATGCTTCCATTCATCACATTAAAAACATTAAAAACTTCTTACATAAATTTGGGAAGGAAAGTGATCTTTTTATTAATGAAGGCAAAAGTTGTTTCATTCCTTCCTCTAAAATCTCAAGTAACAAAGTCAATCAAATCTTAAGAATCACTAATTTTCAGGAACAACACCTTCCAATTAAATATCTTGGTGCTCCTCTTTATAAAGGTCAGAAAAGATCACATCTCTTTGATGAGTTAATCCAAAAAATTTCAAATAAATTTTTTGTTTGGGAATTTCATTTACTATCTTTTGGTGGTAGACTCACTTTGCTTAAGAGTACCCTTAACTCCATGACTTTATATCTTATTCAAACCATTGTTCCTACTAATTCTACCTTAAACAGAATAGAGTGCCTCCCTAATAAGTTCTTATGGGGTTCAAACAACTCTACTAAAAGGATGCATTAGACTTCTTGGTATAAAAGCTATGGCACCCTTGATGAAGGTGGGCTTGGCTGTAAGCCAATTCGTGAAGCTATTACTGCATTCTCTCATAAACTTTGGTGGAACTTTAGGAGCAATAATAGTCTTTGGGCTAAATTCATGACTGCCAAGTACTTCTAGGGTAACCATCCTCTCATCTGTCCTTACAAGGTGGGTGACTCTCATGTATGGAAAATACTTTGTTCCATCAAATGGGAAGCTGAATCCTTTATTTCTTGGGGGGTCAACTCTGGATCTTCTTTCTTTTGGCAAGATAACTGGATTGGCAGTGGTTCCATTGATGATTTATTATCTACTCACTCCACTGCTGCTATTAAAGTAAACTCTTCCTGGCTGAATAATAAATGGAATGATACTAAGCTCACTGATTATATTCCTACCTCTCTTTTTAATAAATTTACTAACATCCCCATCATTTCTAATCATCTTGATCAGATTTTATTAAGCTGTCTCAAAATGGTGATTTTAACTTTAAAGATGTTTGGATTTATATTAGAGAAGCTCATGATTTCTCTAACGTATTTTTTAAATTTTGGAATAACACTATACCTATTTCTTATTCTATTATAACTTGGAGAATTTTGAAAAATTCATCCCTGTTGATTCTTTGATGTGGGGTAAAGGCTTTTATTTACCTTCAAAATGCTACTGCTATTTTCACATTGAGAATGTGAACCATGTCATTGTTAATGGAGTTATTGCCTCCAAACTATGGGTTTGGTATGATGATCTTTTCAATATTGACCATTTCAATGGCTCTTTATCCTTGTATCAACTTCTTGATGTTTATTTTCAAAGAACTTTTAAAGGTCACATTAAAGTAATAACTGCCATCACTCTTATATGGTTCATATGGATGGATAGAAATGATGCCAAACATCCTGGGATTCCTATGAATCATAAAAGGATTATTATTAGAATTAAAGATAAAATTCGTGCTCTATTTAATGCCAGTTTAATTACCAACATTCAATTTAAAGGTTGTAAATTTGTGGCCAACAAGCCGGGTCTTAGCTTGCCTGAGTATCCCAACTGTAAAGAGGATAAGATTGTCTATTAGATAAAGCCTCACAGTAATATTATTAAAATTAATACTGACGGATCTCTTTCTCAAAATACTTTTGGCTATGGAGGCATTTTCAGAAACTTTAATGGTAAAGTTCTTTGTGCTTTTGCCTATCCTCTTACTGCATGTTCTGTTATCTTCACTGAATTAATGGCTGTTAACAAAGCTATTGAGATTTGTCTCCAAAAAGGTTGGCTAAATATCTAGATTGAGGTGGACGCCCTCTTGCTGATTGATATGTTGACTTCCACCAATGTGGGCAATACAGATTTGTATTACCTCCTTAACCATAATAGAGCTCTACTATCTCAAGTTTGTTTCAAAATCACTCATGTTTGGCATGAAGGTAATGTGTGTGCTGATTATCTTGCTAATCTGGGTGCTAGATTAGATGCCATAGCTTTCTTTGATCAGCTTAATCTTCCTAAACATTTGCATGGTTTGGTTAATTTGGATAATACTGGATTACCCTATCTCATAAATTAGTCGCATTCTTATGTTTTTTGGTCTGTTAACAGGTTTTCCTTACCTGTATGTCCAATCCTTTGTTTTATTTCCTTTGCTTCTTGTTTTTTTGATGCATATTGTATTTTCTATTTCCCTTACTGAATGATGGGGCTGTGCTTCCTGTTTCCCTAATGTGCTGGTTTGTGTTGCTCCTTTTCCTAATCTGTAGGGACAGATTGTTTATTTTGCTTGCCATCACTGCATTTTCTCTGCACGATTGGGACTATTCCTTGCCTCCCATTTCTGCTATTTTTACTGATACTGTTTGTTTAGCTACTACAATATTTTCACTTGTTTTGAATTGGACAATACTGGAATACCCTATCTCAGAGATTAGTCTCATTTTTTTTGTTTTTTTGGTCTGTTAATAGGTTTGGCTTACATGTATGTCCATTCCTTTATTTTATTGTTGTTGCTTCTTGGTCTTTTGATGCATTTCCCTGAAATTATTATCTAGTTATCATGTGATGGAGGCTCTTGCCTTTATAGCCTCAGTTGTTAGTTTACTGTTACTTGTCCAGCTAGTTCTTGGGATTTATTGTACTTTCTGTTTCCCTTACTGAATGATGGGGTTGTGTTTCCTTTTTTTTTAATGTACGAGTTTGTGCTGCTTCTTTCCCTAATCTGCAGGGACAGATGGTGTATTTTGCTTGCCATCACTACTATTTCTTTGCATGATTGGGACTATTTTTTGCCTCTCATTCCTGCTGCCTGTTGGGTTCAGTATTTATTTTGCTGCTTTGGATACTGGCTGAATGGTCTTTTGGGTTATTATCTTTAGTAGGCTAACTGTTGCAGTTATTTTTCTGACTAGTCTTTTGTTTGGTTGATTGTTGTGTGGTTAACCATATTATTTGTGCCTTTGTGAAATGGGTCTATCTGCTGTTTCATTTCCCTCTTGGATCTCTTAGACCTGTGCAATTATTGTTGTGATTATGCTATTATCAAGGTGATTGTTAACATCTGTATTTATGACCCTGAATGGCTTTCCTCTTTATGGCCTGCTTTCTTGGCCAAGAAGATATCTGAGTAGGATGGTTTTGCCTATATGCATAGTGGTTTTTTTTGGATTAGTCCATCCAGCAGGTTGGATATTGTCTTCGGATTTTTGATTGTTGTGTTGTTAACCTCATTATTTGTGACCTTGTTGTATGGATTTATCTGCTGGTTGCTTTTAATCTTCGCTCTATTTGACATGATATTTATTGTGGTGATAATGCTATCAATAATGCTTTCAATAATGATATCATTAAGGTGGATATGGCCAAGATGTTACATCTGGGTAGGGATGGTTTTGGCTGTGCATACTCAAGCTATGTTGGAATTAGTTTGTAATACTTATCTTATAGGGGTTTGGTGTCATCCCTTTCTCATTTTGATCTGTGTTTCCTTCTTTGCTATAGTGTATGTGGCTATATTTTGGTATGCAGGTACTAAAGATCATATGTTTTTCTTTCAATGGCAGCTACTCCCCCCAGGTTTGTAGGCTAGATAGCTGGTATGATTTCACTCATTGTTTGGCTAGTTGTAGCATATGTAATCTAACCCTCCATTGGAAGTTTGGATGCTCATGTTTGCGGCTGCCCCAATTTTGTGTGATTGAGCATGAGCCTATTTTCACACACTCCCCTATATTTCTCTCATTTTATTCTGAATTTACTTTCAATTTGAGTTGTACCATTTTAACTGTGCTAACTCTTTCTACTATATGTTTGCAGATTGTATGATGTTTTCTTGTAGGTTTATTCCCTAGTGGTGGCATAGCCTTCTATCATCCTCAAGAGCTTTTGCCAAAAGTGGTCCAATGGTTTCTTATTTTGATCTTCTTGTATCTTTTGCTTTCCTATCTTTTTTGCTTTGTTTTGACTGTACTTAGACAAGGGATTTATTCTCTAGGCTTTTCTGTAGCTCTTTGATTAGTAGTTCTTGAGTTTATCCCCTCTTAAGGACCTTGTAACCTTTTTTGTGGCAATAAAATTCCCCTATATGGGGTTCCCCAAATAAAAACCTTAAACTAACATAAACCATAAACCCAAAACCTTAAACTAAACCTAAACCCTAAACCTTAAACTATAAACCCTAAACCGTAAATCCTAAAAACCTAAATCTAAAAGTAAAATAAATTAAAAAACCTAAACCTTAAAAAAATAAAAAAATAAAAAAAGTAAAAACCTAAACTAAAACTTAAACCTCAACCTAAACTTAAACCTAAAATAAAATAAAATAAAAAATAAAAACTAAACTAAAATAAAATAAATAAAAACTTAAAAAAAACTAAGAAAATACAATAAACCTAAAATAAAAAAACCAAAATAAAATAAAAATTAAATCTAAAATAAAACTAAAATCGACCTAAAATAAAATAAAATAAAAACCAAAACTTAAAAAAAAATTAACCTAAAAATAAATAAAAAATAAAACCTAAACCCCAAACCCTAAACCCCAAACCCTACACCCTAAATCCTAAACCCTAAACCTTAAACTACCCTAATAAATAAAAAATAAAACTTAAACCCTAAATAAAAAAAAAACTAAACCTAAATCCTAAATAACCCTAAACCCTAAACCCTATACCTTAAACCTTATTCCCTAAACCCTAAACCTTAAACCCTAAAAAACCCTGAACACTAAACCCTAAACCCTAAACTCGAAAAAACACAAAATCTTAAACCATAAAGCCTAAACCCTACAACCTTAAATATTAAACCCCAAACTAATCCTAAACCCTAACCCTAAACTAACCTAAACCCTAAACCCTAAACCATATCCTAAACCCTAAAAAATCTAAACCTAAACTAAATAAAACTTAAAAATAAAATAAATAAATAAAACCTAAACCTAAATAAAATAAATAAATAAAATAAAATAAAAACCTAAACTAAATCCTAACCCTAAACCCTACACTTAAACCTAAACCTAAAAATAAAATAAAATAAAAAATTAAAACTAAACTAAAATAAAATTAATAAAAACCTAAAATAAAATAAAATAAAATAAAATAAAATAAACCTAAATAAAATAAAAACTAAACCTAAAATAAAAAATAGATCTAAAATAAAATCTAAACTAAAAAAAAAACTTAAACTTAAAAATAAATTAAAAATAAAACCTAAACCCTAAATTAAAAAAACCTAAACCCTAAAAAATCATAAACCCTAAACCCTAAATCCTAAACCCTAAAACCCTAAAGCCTACACCCTAAGCCCTAAACCCTAAACCTGAAACCCCCTAAACTAACCCTAAACCCTAAACCATAAACCCCCCTAAACCCTAAACCCTAAACCCTAAACCCTAAACTATAAGCTAAAACCTAAAATATAAAATAAATCTAATCTAAACTCTAAAAATCTAAACTTAATCTAAACTAAACTAAATCTAAAAATCCTAAACCCTAAACTGTAAACTAACTTAAACCCTAAACCCTAAATCTTAAACTAACCTTAAACCCTAAACCTTAATAACCTAAACCTAAACTAAATAAAACCTTAAAATAAAATAAATAAAAAACCTAAACATAAATAAAATAAAAAAATAAAATAAAATAAAATCCTAAACTAAATCATAACCTAAAATCTAAACCTAAATCTAAACCTAAAAATAAAATAAAATAAAAAATTAAATATCCTCCTCTCTCCTCACCCGCGCGGCTCTCTCTGGCAATTCCGTTTTCCTTCTCATTTTCCTTACGGTTTGGCCGCTTCTCGGCCCTTTCCAATCAGATTTTCAAGTTTTTTTCTCTTGGTTTTGCCGCTTATGTGAGTTTACCTTGACCTCCAATGGCGAAAGCGCCGTCTTTCGTGCAACTGAGCTCTTCGAACTTGGAGGTGTTGGCTATGGCTCCCGATTTACAAGGTAGTATGGACCCGACTCAATCCGTTACTGTGCCTACTGTTAAATCCTCCAAAGACGCGTTATCTGGTAAGAACACTTGCTCTAATGATTTGGTCAACTTAATTTCTACTTCTTTCCATGGAATGCCGGCTGTAATGTGCTCTGATCTTGATGTGGAAAAATTGGTGAAGCCATTTGAGTTTTCATTAGTGGGTAAATTTTCATTACGTCGCCCGACACTTGATAAAATCCATTCTTTCTTTCATAGCCTAAAGCTCTCGGGCATTTTCACTATAGGATTGATTGATCCTAGGCATATCCTTATTCAGCTATCGAATGGTTTAGACTACTCTAGAGTATTTGCTCGTCGCTCCTATTTTGTGTACAATTGTCAAATGAGGCTCTTGAAATGGTCACCTCTCTTTGATGTCAAAGAGGAATCCCCTATTGTTCCTTTATGGCTAGCCTTTCCAAACATGATGATACATTATGTTACCCATCAAGTCCTATTTATGGTTGGGGCTCTCTTTGGTAGGCCCCTTCAAAAGCCACCACCAGATCTACCGTTAGTTGCACGTATCTTGGTTGAGATTGATATTACCAAAAAGTACCCTAAAGAAGTTTGGATTGGTTCAAAAAATTTGGGTATAATCGAAAGTGGAATTTGAAAATTTCCCATTTTTTTTGCACTCACCGTAAGATCCATGGTCATGATCACTCAATGCTTTGTGTTACACCCTAATCTTAAAAAAGAATAAATTGTGATCCTAAACCCTCTAGAAATGAAAAAACTAATAAGTTCGCATGTGCCTAAAGCTACTCAAAATGGAACTCACCCTCCTATCCCTACTCCTTTACTATCTACTAATTTGCTTATTGGAGACCAATCTGAGCTTGGAAAAAATAATGATATTGAGGTTTGTGAGGAAACTAATGATAACTTATTTAACATTACTCCTACTTGTAATAATTTGGCATCACAAGACAATCCCTTGACTCATATGAACCATCATGGTGATTTGAATGGAAATCTCAAGTTGGATCAAAATCAAAATTAATTCGAATTGTTCTCAAAAAATGTACTTTGGTGATGGACCAAAATCTGAATAATCATCATGGAAATGAGAATGAAATTTGTGCTATTAATGGTGTCACAACCTCTCTTTCTGTTACCCTTCAGAGTGATATCCATGCTAATCCAATTCCTCAACCTAACTCGATCAAGATGGATAAATCACCATTAGAATGCTTTGACATCGCCCTATTCTAAATATCACCAACCACTCCCTTCGATGGAGATACATTGGACATAGATAGGCTTTTTCAAACTGTATTAAAAAAATCCCTTAAAGCTAGAATGTTCACTACTAGAACCACTAGATCTTCTCTAACTTCCCACAAATAATTGCTTCATGCTCTCTTTTTCTTCTCCTTCAATTTTTTAGTTATCTCTTTTCTTTTCTTTCCACATTATTATGATCAATTTTCTTATTTGGAATGTGGTGGGACTCTCACTGTCCGCAATCATGTTAGGAGCCTTTGTCGCACTCATAACATAACCTTATTTATTGTTATTGAGCCTTTCATTCACTCTTCTAAGATCACACATGTTGCTAGAATGCTTGGCTTTCAAAATTTCTTTATAATATTAGTAATAAAATTTGGTATTTTTGGAATAATTTAATCAATATTTCTATCCTTGATGATCTCAAACAATTGGTTAATGTTCAAATCTCATTGGGTGAATTTTCTCGCTCTTGGTTCCTTTATCTATGCTTCTTGTAATAGAGTAGGAACATCCTTGGGATCACTTAAGAACCTTCACCTCCTCGATTAACAAACCTGGTTGGTTGGGGTGACTTCAATTATCACTTCTTCTAAAGGAGGGAGGCTGCTTCTCTAACATCCATTCCATAGAAGACTTCTCTAATATGATCCTCGATTGCAACCTAATTGATATTGGTTTTTTTGGCTCCGACTATATGTGGCATAACTCTAGACTTTGGCAACAGCTTGATAGGACCCTCTTTAATTCCCCTTGGATCAATCAATGTCCACTCACTTCTGTCGAGCATTTGAGCAGAACTTTGTCGGACCATGCTCCTCTTTTGATCTCTATCAAAACCTCTTCCAGTAATTTTTTCTCCCTTTCTCCTTTTAGATTCCAAAATATGTGGACCCAACATCATGATTTCATTAATGTTGTTTCCACTAATTGGATGACCCCTATTCACCCGGACAATTCCATTAAAGGCATGATTCAGTTTTGGCTTAAGCTAAAAGACTTAAACAAAATCTAAATTGGTGGAACAAGCATCATTTTAAAAATCTTTTTGCCAAACTTAAAATTATGGAACAATTAGTTTGCTCCCTTGAAGATCTTTTAATCGATCCTAGTAAGCTTGATGAGTTGAACACTACTAAAGAGAACTTGATCAATTATCAGAATATGGAGGAATCTTACGGCCAAAAGGCCGCTAGCAAACATATTCCGATGGTGAGAAATACAAGGTATTTCCATGCTCTTTTCAACAAAAGGAAAGCCTTAAACTCTATTCAAAAAATCAAAATATTAATGATAGGATGGATCATAAGAATGAAATTAAAGATTACATACAACATTTTCAAAATTTATTAAACATCAACCCTCCTTAGAAGCCCTCCAACACACACACTAATACCCTCATGATTACTAATGATGAGAACCATTTACTCACTATGCCCCTATGGAAGAGAAGATTCTCAATAGCATGAACACTGACTCTGTTGCTGGCCCTGATGGCTACACGACCCATTTTTTTAGCATTGTTGGCCTTTTATTAAGTCTAACCTTGTTGATGCTGTTGTTAACTTTTTTGATGGCAGCCCTCTACCTAGATACTTTTCTAGCACTTCCATTGTCCTCATTCCCAAAACTAATAATCCTATTTCTTAGGGAGATTTTAGACCTATCAGCCTTTGCACCTTCTTTCAAAAACTCATTGCTAAATTAATTAATAATTGGATAAGTCCGTTGCTCCCTAAAATTATTTCTCCTAACCAAACAGGCTTCATTATAAATGGAGCTATATCCGACAATATCCTTCTTGCCCAAGAGCTGGTTCATGACATTGATGTTCCTACTAGAGGTGGCAACATCCTCCTCAAACTGGATATCTCTAAAGCCTTTGATAACCTCTCGTGGGATTTCCTCTTTCAAATCTTACATTTGTTTAGATTTTCTGATAATTTCATCCGCCTCATCAAAAATTGTATTACCAATATTTGGTTCTCTATTATCATGAATGGTGAGTCCCTCGGTTTCTTTACTTCAAGGCATGGCTTGAGACAAGGAGACCCCATATCACCCTCTCTTTTTAATCTTATTGTTGAATATCTTTCGAGGAGCCTGAATGATCTTTTCAATAAAAATCCTACCATGTTTTTTAAAACTCATGGTGGTATCCCTGTTTCTCATCTCGCTTTTTGATGATTTTATAATCTTTTGCAATGCCTCTATTCAGCACATTAAAACTATTAAGAACCTTTTAAATGAATTTGGCAAAGAAAGTGGCCTCTTTCTCAATAATGGAAAATGTTGTTTCATTCCTTCCACTAAAATCCCTACCAATAGGCTCAACCAAATCTCTAGAATTACTAATTTGTAGCTTCATCAACTTCCTATTAATTATCTCGGGGCTTTTTAAAGGTCAAAAAAGATCTCATCTTTTTGATGATCTTATCCAGAAAATCTCCAATAAAATTTTTGTTTGGGAATTTCATTTGCTCTCTTTTGGTGGTAGGCTCACCTTGATTAAGAGCACTCTTAATTCCATGCCTTTATACCTCATCCAAACCATCAGACACCATTTTATCATTGAATTGAGCGCCTCTTTAACAAATTTTTCTGGGGCTCTAATAACTCCTCTAAAAGAATGCACTGGACCTCTTGGGTTAAAAGTTATGGCACTCTCATCGAAGGTGGTCTTGGATGTAATCCAATCAAAGAAGCTATCACTGCCTTTTCCTATAAACTGGTGGAATTTTAGAGTAACAATAGTCTTTGGGCTAATTTTATGACTAAATATTAGGGTAAGCACCCCTCATTTGTCCCTATAAAGCGGAGACTCTCCTATTTGGAAAAGACTTTGTTCCAAATGGGATGTTTGAATCCTTAATTTTTTGGGGATTAACTCGGTTCCTCATTCTTTTGGCAAGATAACTGGAGTGGATGTGGGTCCATTGATGACTTCCTCTCTACCCATTCCACTATCACTATTAAAGTGAAATCTTTAATATGTGGAACAATAGTAAGCTTATTGATTATATTCCTTCTTTTCTCTTGAACAAACTCTACTATTCCTATCATTCCTACCAATCAAGATCGATCCTTTTAAGCTCTCACATAATGGTGATTTCAACTTTAAAATGTTTGGCTTCACATTAAAGAAACTCATGTTTCTTCCAATGTGCTCAAACTTTGGAATATCACTATCCCTACTTCTTATTATATTCTTACTTGGCATATTTTGAAAAACTTCATCCCTTGACTCCTCTTGTGGGATAAAGGTTTTCAATTACCTTCAAAATGCCAATGCTACTTTCACATTGAGAATGTGAACCATGTCTTTGTTAACGGGGCCATTGCTTCTAAACTCTAGATTTGGTATGATGATCTCTTTAACATTGTCATTTTCAATGGCTCCCTAACTTCACACCAACTTCTTGAAGTTTATTTTGACAACACTATTAAAGGTCACATTAAAGTCATAACTACTATCACCCTTATTTGGTTCATATGGATGGACAGAAATGATGCAAAACATCGTGAGATCCCTATGAACCACATGAGAATAATTGCTAGAATTAAAAACAAAATTTGTGACTTGTTTAATGCCAATCTCATTCACTACAAACATTTCAAAGGTTGTAAATTTGTGGCCAATAAACTGGGTCTTAACTTACCGGATCAACCCTACTGTAGAAATGACAAGATTGTTTATTGGGTAAAACTTCGTGATCATACTATTAAAATTAACACTGATGGCTCTGTCTCTCATAAAGGTTTAAGTTGTGGTGGCATTTTCAGAAATCTTCATGGTAAAGTCCTATGTGCTTTTGCCTACCCCTTAATTCTTGCTCGTTCCTTTTCGAGCTTATGGAAGTGTACAAAGCTCTTGAGATTTGCCTTCAAAATGGTTGGCTCAATATTTGGATTGAGGTGGATGCCCTTCTGCTGATTGATCTTTTGACTTCCACCAAAATGAGCAACACTGAATTGTACTACCTTCTCAAGCAAACTAGAGCTCTTCTTACCCAACTTAATTTTAACATCACTCATGTATAGCATGAGGGTAATGCATGTGCTGATTATCTGGCCAATCTGGGTGCTAGATTGGATGGAATAAAATTCTTTGATCAACTAACCCTTTCTAAACATTTGCATGGCTTGGTTAATCTAGACAATATTGGGTTTCCAATTAATCTAACCTATTGGATTCACTGTTTCAATACCTCTTTTATTGCTTGATCATTTTCTATTTATCGTTGTTATTTCTTTGGTCTTTCATGCATCAACTTGATATCCCGCTTTACTTGTTGATCTTTGCACATGTTGGTTTAATTATCTTAGCTTTAATTGGGAGCTTCCGTCTCTACTATTTTAGTTAATGTGTGCTTCTTTGGAATTTCTTGATGCATCATCATATATTACTCCGGGGTCCTTTCAGCGGCATCTGTTGTTGGTTTAATTATCCCAACCTTGTTTGGGGTCTTGCTATTTCTGGATGCTACATCTATGTTAAATGTTTAATTATTGGTAGTTGGGCTTTTGGGCCCTTTGTCCAGCAAGCTGATCTTGGAGTTGGTTTAATGTATTTGTTGAATGTACCTGTAAGGAAAAAAATGCAATACCTTTGTTATTATTAATGGTTCTTTGTATGTTTGGTATCATTTAATGAATTCCTTTCAGTCTGATTTCTCTGAGGAGGGTAGTTCTACTGCTAGCCTGATTTTGCTAATGGATTTCATTGATAATACCCTTTTGAACCCTTATGGTAGCTCGTTGCCCCACTACTTTTTATTGGCTTATCCTATGGTTGCAATAATTGTAGTGCTATTTTAACCTATGGTTATTGGATTTCTAGATTCACTGTCTTGCTGTTTAACCTTGTGTTTGTTAGCTTTTTGTTGCCTGGTGTTCTTCTTACTGTCTTTGATGTTCTCATCCAGGCTGTTGCTGATCAATTAATCTGTTGCTTTTTACCTTTTGGCTCTGTTAAAATTGTACAGATCCAGCTTGTTGGTAATTACTGTCTTGGATGTTGGCTAATCTGGATTATTGCTCCTCATGCTGCTTCTAGGGCTTTCTTTTGTTTTGTTCAGTTGGCCTCTATTGAGGTTGTAGACTGTAAAGATGGCTTTTATTTTTTTGCTTGACTGTTTCTTATCTCTAATTTTTCTGAATGTTTGTGAACTGATGTCCTTGTTTCACCGCTATTTTTTATATCTGGTTCTAGTCTTGGCAACTTCTTCCTTAACTTTCGGATTTAATTTATGCATTGTATAATTTGAATGGTTGGTTTTATGGCCAACCTGCTGTTATTTTCTTTCTTGATTGTTGGATGGTCTGGATCATTGAGTCTTTTATCCATCAAGCTGTTAGTCGGGTTGTTTATCTAGTTCAGCAGGGTGCTGTTGGTGTTGTCTTGCTTATTATTTTGCCCAACATCATATTCCTAATCTGCCAAGAGAGATTTTGCAATTTTCTATTCAATTTTATTAATTCCTTGCAGGTTTGGACTTCCTTTATGGCTTCTCAGTTTGCCTTTAATGTGGTTGTGGGTATAGCTGCTAGCTTGATCATCTTTATCTGGAAGGTTTTTTCTAATACTCTACATGCTATTTCTAGGGTTTTGGTTTGTTTTGTTCAACAAGCCTCTATTGAAGTTGTTGACTGCTTGGTGGCTTTTGATTTGAATCTCCTTATTGGTTTATTATATGCTTATCATCCAATTCTATGGACTACTTTATCTCCGCTTTTTCTCCATCTTCTTCAGTTAAACTTGTACCTATTGCACTTGTTTATTGAATGGTGGTTCTCCGTCACTAGCTAATTTTTATTATCTTGGCTGTTTGTTGTCTTGGATATTTACTATCCTTGTTTCTCACGATTCCAATGTTGGCTCTATCTTTGTTGGTTGTATAACTTTAGGGTCCAGTGTTCAGCAAGCTGTTTCTGACTTTGCTATTCTGATTATTTTTTTTCATTGGTGTCTGGGCTGTTGCTTTTTCGATCCATGTTTCTATGCTCTATCTACTTGGTTGCTAACTATTGCAATGTCTTCTCTGATTGAGAGGCCCTATGGCCATCTTGCTGTCCTTTGCAGTCTTGGCTGTGGTTGTCTTGGTTGCTGCTATCTTGGCTATTTTTTGTCTTGGTTATGTGTTGTCTTGTTTATTCTGGATTCTAATGAGGACCCTAATTTGAATCCCCATTCTGATTTATCCTCTGGTGGGTTCCAATGTTGCACTAACTATTTTGTTGTTGGGGTTGGCTTTATAATTGCCCTTGCTGTTTGTGTCTGGGCTACTATTCATTTCTTGATAGCTGTGATCTACATTAACTGCTGTTGTTTCTATTCCCATCTGGGTTCAGTTAGGCTTGTGCTGCTATCTCCTTGGAATGCAATGTCTATTCTGAATGGGTGGTACTTTGGACAGCTGCTGCCATTTGCTGTCTTGCTGTCTTGGTTGTTTGTTGATCTGGATTATCCAATTTTTTATCCAGTATGTTGCTACTGGAGCTGTAGTTCCGACTATCTTTATTTGGTGCTATTTTTGGTATTGGGTTATGCTACCTTCCTTTACAAATGATTTTTGCCAACTACTATTATGGATATCATTAAGGGGTTTGTTCACATCTGCACTCATTACTATGATTGGGCTCATTTTACGCTTTGCTTCATTACCTCACGAAAGATTCATATATATACATACATATATATATATATATATATATATATATATATATATATATATATATATCATATGTTTGGGATGGTGTTACTTATAGGCTCATCAACTTGCTTAGCAGGATTTCAGCAGGCTACCTCTTCTGTTGTTTTCTTGTGGATGGTTTTTATGCTGGCCTATTTCATATGTATAAGTATCCTCATGTCAGGGTGACTATATTGATGATAATTTTCCTGCTTGGGACCCCTTATCTTTCTGCCCTTTGCAATTTCCTCTTTATATTATATATAGTTTTGTTTAGGTTTGTAGGTAATAAATCCCATAAGACTTTCAACAATCATTTATCTTCTCACGTGTTTGTTGATGATGTGATGATTTTACTTCCTTTTTGGTAGTAGCTCTTATGATGTAACCCTTCTGAAGTTTGGATGCATATTTGCATCTCAACTTGGTGACTTGAGCGAGCCTTCTATCACAATTCTTTACTATCATTCTCAGATTATGCTATTTTCAGTTATCATTATGTCTATATTACCTTAACTGCTCTAATTTCTTTCCGTTTACATTTTTGCAGGTGCTTCTCTCTTGTCCTCTTCCAGGTTTGCCCCATAGTGTCATGCATTCTCACGTCCTGCAGAGCATTGGCCCTAATCTTCCTTTGGCTTTTTATGTTAATATAATTATATCTTTTGATTGCTTTAATGCCTTCTTTTGCTTTTGGATGTACTTAGATAGGGGATTTACTCCTTTGGCTGATTGTAGCTCTTTGAGCAGTAGTTCTAGAGTTTATCCCCTTTAAGGAGCTTGTAACCCTCTTTTGTGGCAATAAAATACCCCCTACATGGGATTTCCCTAAAAAAAAAATAATAATAAAAATAAAATAAAATAAAATAAAAAATTAAATATAAACTAAAATAAAATTAATAAAAACTTAAACTAAACTAAATAAAATAAAATAAACCTAAATAAAATAAAAACTAAACCTAAAATAAAAATAAAATAGATCTAAAATAAAATAAAATCTAAACTAAAAAAACCTAAACCTAAAAAATAAACCTAAAAATAAATTAAAAATAAAACCTAAACCTAAACCCTAAAAAACCATAAACTCTAAACCCTAAACCCTAAATCCTAAACCCTAAACCTAAAACCCTAAAGCCTAAAGCCTAAATCCTAAACCCTAAACCCTAAACCCGAAACCCCTTAAACTAACCCTAAATCATAAACCACAAACCCTAAACCCTAAACCCTAAACTATAAAATAAAATTTAAAATCTAAACTAAGCTAAAATTTAAACTAAATCTAAACTTAATTTAAACTAAACTAAATTAAACTAAATCTAAAACTCTAAACTTTAAACTCTAAACTTAAAATCTAAACTAAAAAACTAAAATCTAAACTAAACTAAAAAATAAATTATAAAAATCTAAACTAAATCTAAACTCTAAACTCTAAATTAAACTAAACTAAATCTAAATTAAACTAAAACTAAACTCTAAACTAAACCTAAAAGTCTAAACTAAACTAAAATATAAACTCTATAAATCTAAATTCTATACTAAATCTAAACACTAAACTAAATCTAAATAGTCTAAACTAAATCTAAAAATATAAATCTAAACTAAAATCTAAACTCTAAAACTCTAAAACTCTAAATCTAAACTAAACTAAACTCTAAACTCTAAAACTAGATCTAAAATCTAAACTAAAATAAATTAAACTGAATAAAAATAAAATCTAAACTAATTGAGCATCCCCTACTCATCGCCTTTGGCTTCGATAATAAATCTCTCCTTTCAATCTACTCCACTTGATCTTCCAAATATAACCAATTTATTGATATTCCTATCTTTGAATTCTTTGGAGACAATAATTATCTACTTTAATCAAGAGTATTCCTAAGGAACTCACCTTCCTTAGGATGTAATTAACAATGGGGCTTGCCCCCATATAGAACTTTAGAACCAAATTTAAATGAATCCTACTTTATTTATCCATGTAAAGTAGGAGAAAATTTCTGGTATAGTCGAAGACCCATCATGCCTTAGGAGTCCTTATTAGGTGATTTGGTCCATTATAGGTAGTGACTTCTATCTTTTGAGATAGTATACTATTCCTTGATGTCATAATTGATCACCTCAATAAATATATTCTTAGATCTATGTGGTGTCCCCCTCACATATACACAGACATACACAACCAAAAATAAACACCACAAATTTTTCTAGTGACTCCACTGGGGATGGTTCCTCTCTCCATCTCTAGTACACGATTGTTGTCTTTAAGCATCGATGGTGGATTTGCATTTTATGTGGGTCTGAGACTATCTTTCCTTTCATTGGCACTTAGCTTATTTCATTCTTAAGCAAAGTTAGCAAACATCCTTTAGGTTTTAGGACCTCACTCTGTGTAGGTCTTGAAACCCCTATTAGTTTCCCCAATAGGTGAAAACAAACTTTATCAATGAAGGGAGAGATAATAATAATTTAGAACCTCCTTACCACTAGCTTGGTGAGGCTAGGTTCATCATAAAATTTAAGAAAATAAATTCATTCATAAAATGTCACATTCCAAAAGCACCCTTTTTGAAAATAGCCACCTTCATTTAACATACTCAAATTTGTTGAATGAAGATTTTACTTTCAAATCATAACATAAAATTGAAACTCCACTTAACATATTTCACATATGCTAGAGTTGAAGTTTCTCTCTTTTCAAAATAATGAAAACACATACATGGCATCAAAACATATCATTGAAACCTATTTAACATATTTAAGATTTGTTAAATAAATTTCACCTCTATTTTGAAATCTTATTTGACATGCCACATTTGTTAAACAAAGAATTCCCCTTTATTTCCAAAAAAGAAAGAGAGCACATCAAATACATTTGATTCCACTTAATATATCAAGATTGTTGAGTTAGAATCTCATCACATGTCATATTTGATTCCCACTTAATATATCAAGGTTGTTAAGTGAGAATATCATCATCAAACACATTTGATTCCCACTTAATGTATCAAGGTTGTTACATGAGAATCTCATCATCAAATACATTTGATTCCCACCTAACATATCAGAGTTGTTAACTGAGAATCTCATTTCATATGCATTTGATTCCCACTTAACATGTCAAGGTTGTTAAGTGAGAATCTTATTTTCATATCACACTTGATTCCCACTTCACATTTCAAAGTTGTTAAGTGAGAATCTCATCATCAAATATATTGGATTCCCACTTAACATATTAAAGTTGTTAAGTGAGAATCTCATCATCACATACATTTGATTCCCATTGAACATATAAAAGTTGTTAAGTGAGAATCTCATTTTCATATTCATTTGATTCCACTTAACATATCAAGGTTGTTAAGTGAGAATCTCATTTTCATATGCATTTGATTCCCACTTAACATATCAAGATTGTTAAGTGAGCATCTCCTTTTCATGTGCATTTGATTCCTACTTAATATGTCAAGGTTGTTAAGTGAGAATCTCATTCTCATGACATATTTGATTCCACTTAACATGTCAAGGTTGTTAAGTGAGAATCACATTCTCATGACATATTGATTCCACTTAACATATCAAGGTTGTTAAGTGAGAATCTCATTCTCATGACATATTTGATTCCTCTTAACATATCAAGGCTGTTAAGTGAGAATCTCATTCTCATATCATACTTGATTCCACTTAACATATCAAAGTTATTAAGTGAGAATCTTATTTGCATAAATATTTGACTCCCTACATAACACACCAAATATGTTAAGTGAGGGCCTCATTTCCATGTCACATTTGACCTCCACTTATCATACCAAATTTCTTAAGTGAGAGTCCCATTTTCAAAGAAAAGCAAAACATATATCAATCACACTTTACTTTCACTTAACATATTAAACTTGCTAAGTGATAGTCTTATCTTAATAAAATCATATTTGATTTCTACTTAACATACCAAATTTTGTTAAGTAAGGATCTTCTTTTTGAAACCATATCACATTTGGGCTTTCACTTAACACATTTGTTAAGTGGGAGTCCCATTTTCAAAACATATATCATTCACATTTGACTTTCATTTAACATACCAAATTTGTTAAGTTAAAGTCTCATTTTCAAACATAAATCAAGCACATGTGGCTTCTACTTAACATATCAAATTTGTTAAGTAAGAAGCCCCCATTTTCAAATCAACACTTCACTCATCTCAAGCAAATTGTATTTCATAAAAAATTTTCAAACACACAATCACAACCTCTTCTTAGCATACTCAAATTTGCTAAGTAAAGGTTCTTTCAAATCATTAATATTTTTAGACAAGATACACAAAATACAAATATCTCCCAGAAAGTCTCTCCTCAAAATTTTGAACCCTACCCAACCTACCTAAATTGGTTGAGTATGGGTTTTAAAATCAAAAGAATCAATTGGAAAAGACTCTCCTCCAAACACCAAAATCTCTCCAATGAATCCCAGTTAACATATTTGAATTGTTGAAGTGTGGGTTCAAAACTCTAAATCTATGTCACTCTCTTGGGAACAATTATTAAAGCAGAGATCTAACTCAAGTTATATTTCAACACATGCAGAGGTACAATATAGATCAGTCGGTGTCATTCTCTCTTACAGTCAGTACACATGGCTTCGCAAAAGTTTGTCTTCACCTTTCCATTTGGGATGGATTTGGCCTTGGATCGGGCCAGCCTCCCTCAGACTGATTCCACCCATTTGATTTTCTTTGACCCAGGATTCGAGGAAGCACATGTTATTTGTGAGGGTGCTACCCTCACTAGTATCAATCAGGATGAGGTGGTTGGGTAAAACCTAGTCATCCGCATTGACATGCCCTCTGATTCTGAGTACCCTCCATTGAAAAGGAAGGCTACAGTGGTTCCCACTCCCTATTCTGTGATAGTTTCAGTACCTACCCATCTAACTGTTTCCACCAGTGCTGCAACAAGAGCTACAACCTCCTCGTTGGTCACCTTGAAGGGGAAGGCTATCTTAACTTTTGAGATAGTCTCCTCCACTTTTGAGGTAGGTACTAGCTCCCGCTATACCTTGTTCACTCGTACTCAATGCTGCAATAAAAATTAAAAGATTAAGCGGGAGCACGAGCAAGCAGCCAGAGAGCTTGAGGCTGCAGCCCATGTAGCCAAGGAGGGTTCTCTTTGAGAGGTCTCTCCACTTTTGACCAGCAACAAGTTCCACCTCCACCCAGCCTCAGATGGAGAGAAAGATTATCGGAGGATTGCTGCTTCTCCTCCACCATTGGCATACTAGGAAACACTGGATAGGGAGCACAGAAGGCCCTATGCTGGACTTAGGACTATCCTATGCCAAGTTGGCAAAGCATACAAATGCTCAAAGTCTGGTACATTATTTGATTTTTTATCATTTATTCCTAGAAGTGTGAGGGGTCGGATCCATAGAGAGAGGGTCATGGAGGCTCGAGCATCTACTTAGGCAGGCAGGGGAGAGTGACGGAGGTATGCCAAGCAATCAGCAGCCTCTGCTCTGATAGATTTTCTTGATCATCCCCCCATCTGGGCTAAGCATTCAGATAGGATTGTTCTTACCGGTGCTACCCATCGCAGGCAGAGATCTCCCATTGAAGAACAGTCGGTGTTGCCTTCACACTGCTCCCCTTGCTGTCCACCATCACCTATACAGCTCCCAGCATCCACCACTCACTCCAAGATCCAGAAGCCCCCATCCAGGGAGTGATTAGCCCCTTTAGTGATCCAGCTATGACCAAAGGATCCCACTCCATCTACTCCATCGACTGAGGTGAGGATGAGTTCCCCTACTTGACCCCCTACTTCAATCTTAGTGAAGAAGGATTGGCAAACCAACAGTGTCATGGTCGCACCACCACCACCACCATCATAACCAATGGCAACGACATTTATAGAGGGGGGAGGGGATAGTCTTATAGTTCCCCTGGCAGTGGATCTCCCTAGGGACACCACTCCACTGATGAGCAGTCATGAGCATATCTCTTCCAGTGAGTATGACCCTCCCAGAGCTAGCACTCTAGTGGCAGGCAGTGTTAGATGTATTTTGATCAGTGATCACAGTCCCTCCATCAGTCAACCCTGAGTATTTGTGCCAGCATTATTAGACCATTCCTTGAATGAGAATGTAGCAACTTATTTTTCCAAAAAGAAGGAACTCTTAAGAAATGATTGCACAAACTTAGAGGATGAGAGGGTACTATTTAATCTTGATGAGGATGACCTTCTTGAGGATTCGGTTGAAGTCCACATGGTCGATACTAGGAGCTCCTTGCATAAAGATCAATAGAGCCAGGAAGGTATTGTAGTTGAAGAGGATGATGTCTTTCATTCAGCTCAACACCCCTTTCACGAACTTAGGTGGAAGGATGATCATATTGATAAAATGGGGAAGAAGATTGAAGAGTTGATGGCGTGATTATGCGAATTGCATCTGACCTTCTCCCATAGCAGTCGATAGAGTAGAGTTAGCACACACTCTAGATCATCCTAGATGCATTCTTTCCAAGGAAGATAGTAGTAGCTTGCATAGAAAGGTGGTGGACAGCACCTCCATGCATGAAAAAGACATTAAACATATTATGGAGTAGTAGGTGAGGGATGCGTTGGCGCAAGCTTGAGGTGGCTCATCTGTTCCAAAGGGTAGACCCTACCCAGATGAATTTGGTGTCCAATATCCAAAGGGTTTGTGCCTCTGTCCTTCAAAATTTTTCATGGTAGTGGGAACCTTGACAGGATATAACACATTTCAGAGCCGGATGTTGCAATGCTGGTGGTAGAGATGCACTTTTATTCTACCTCTTCTCTATTAGCTTGATAGACATCATATTTGATTGGTACACTGAATAACCCAATGGTTCAGTGAAGACATTTGTTGAGTTGGAGCAGCTCTTTATTATGAGATTTGCTAGAGCTCAACAAAGGGTAATTGTGGGCGATCTTGTTGTAGCTCAACAACACCCCGGTGAGTCCCTTATTGATTACATTCTTAGATGGAACAATTTAAGTATGAAATGTGAGTCACAGCTATCTGAACAACTTGCCATTAAAATTCTACTCAAGAATTTTTATGGCCTGGTCGCCTTCATGCTTAAAGGGTTTACCATTAAGACATTCGAGAAATTAATCAACAAGGCAGCTAGTCTACAAGGGGAGGTTACCTTTCTAAGATCGGTTAGCCAAGCCCAAACTGCAGAAGGCATTTGAGAAGAAGCCCGGGGCAGTTACGATGGTTGATAAGGGGAAGCAGCCAACTAGGGTGCACTTAGATAAGCCTCGAACTCAGCAGTCTCCTCTACCACCACCTCGGTCGTCATACCAGCCACCTTAGTTGCCACAGCAGCCACCACCACCACCACCACCTCATCCACAACATCAGCAACAGTATTCTTATCCACCACCAGGTAACTACTACTTACCTACTCTTGTCGACAAATTGAATAAGCCTTATTTATTCAAGAGGGAGGTAGTCAGGAAGATCTTTAAGAACCTCTTAAAGGAACCTAATTTCTAGTTATCAAAGCCTAGGAGGTTGGAGGATGTGGGTAAGAGTCATGATTCAAACTATTACCCCTACCACCGCATGCTAGGTCATGTCTTAGAAGATTGCTTTACCTTTAAGGACTGGCTTGAGCGTAGCTACAATTCAGGTGCCATTGTCATCCCTAAGGAATACCTACTAGAACAACCCTCTAGTTATGTTAGGATAATCCTTGGGGATACAAGCGATCTTCTTAAGATAGAGGAAGGTTGGGATATCTCCTTATCCCGAACCTCCAAGAAAATTATTTCTAAGATCAAAAAGTTATCCTTGCAAGTGCCTAAAGCAGTTCAAACCTCCAACTCTAAGGAAGGTTTGCTAGTTGCTAAGGATAACTTAAGGGAGGTAAAAGCCCAGCAGTAGCAGCAACAACCTCCACTTGCTTGAGATAGCATAGTTGCACAACCACCGACCAATTCCAGTACTCCTTCCATAGTTGTAGCTACAGTTCTTCTAGCCAGCTCTTCCTCTAGTAGTTGTATTGTATCAGTAGAGGGGGTTCCAAATCACTCACCCCACTTACTTTACTTGATTTCTAGTTTGTACCTTCATCCAAATCTAAGAAATCAATGAAGAAGAAGACTGATTCTGCTTACATCTTCTCTACTTTTGATGACCTTGATGATTTTATTCCTATAGAAAGCTCTCCAAGTACTAATAATTATAACAATTCTGATCCACTCCTTTATGATTTAGAAATGGATTACAAATTCCTAAATAGCCCGAGTTTGCCCATTGAGATTGATTTTGAGTCATCTGATGTCGATGATCCTATAGGAGAAGCTGTAGGTAAACCCAATGAGCAGGTAGAACTTTCCATTAAACCATCTCATAAAGTCACTGAAGTTAACCTTCATAGTTGCAAATTTCTACCTCCTAGGGTAGCACTTTAGGATAAGGGTAAATAAGTCATTAGTTCTAGCAATCAAGTAGCCCATCCACAGGATGCTCCACCTATGGATATGCTTGTGGAGGACCAGCCTAGAATAGACTACAATGTCCTCGCTCACCTATGAAAGTTGCTAGCTAAACTAAGCATATATGATGTCGTTGACTTATCCAAAGAGATGAGGGAGTCATTGAGAAAAGCTCTTCTTGATCCAGAAATATGTTTAGCTACACTGACTACTATTGGAGAAGGAATGTTATTCAAGAGAAGCCTGTAGAGTTACATTCACCGATGAAGACCTTCTTTTGGGGATAATAGAGCATAACCATTCCCTCTACATCACAGTGGACATGGGGAGATTCAGACTCTCCAAGATATTAGTTGATCTAGGTGCATCAATGAACATTATGAGTTTAAAGACCCTTGCCTACTTGAGGATCGACATCTCTAAACTCTGAGGAGATCGGATGATGTTGAGAGGATTCAACGAGCAAGGTGAGAGGGCTGTAGGCTTCATTGTGCTATCACTAGAGATAGATGACTGGAAGATAGAAGCCAAGTTCTACATAATTGATTCATATACATCTTTCACTGCTTTGCTCGGTAAGTCTTGGATACGTGGAAACAACACGATTCCATCCTCTTTAAATCAGTGCATCAAATTTCAAAGAGGTGGAATTGAGTATTGTGTCAAAAGAGACTTGAAGCCATTTTCAGTTAAGGAGGTTGAGATATATGAAGATGCAGCCTACTATCTTCCTGCAAACCAAAAAGTTTATTCTTACAAACTTGGTGAAAGTTTAAAAATAAAAAAAAAAGAAATAAAAGAAAAAGAAGAAAAAGGAAAAGAAAAAAGGCAAGAAAAAGAAAATAAAAGTACAAGTGAGTGTGAATCAGACATCGAGGAAGAAGTAGAGCCAGATATTAGATTCTACTCACAGTTTGTTCCTCCATACAAACACATGGGTAGGATGACTTGACCCCCAATAGGTAGAGGAAGAGGCAAATCTAGAGGCAGTTCCAAAGGTGGAAGACCTCCTTGCTGGTGGCCAACCGGTAGGAGTTATGTTCTAGCTCACAGGAGTACCCTCGCTATCCATAGAGACTTAGAGTCCAGTTCGGAGGATGAGTCTCATGTGGTTAGCATGCCGACACTCCCCTCTTAGTGGGTCCCTTTAGATGTGATGTTCGAGCTAGACAATGATGAAGACCAGACCTCCAAGCAAAGCATGAATGTATCCAAATCATCATTATGTAGAACAATCAAGCAACAATTGGAAACTTTAGCTCTAACCTCACTTTCTTCCTAGAAAGTTGAAAGTTTGGTAGTTAAGAAGCCCCTAAGTCATCCATAGATGTCAAGACAAAGAGATTTTTGTTGGGAGCATCATCCTCAAGTCAGGAAATTGATGTAAAACTTGAGGATGATTCATA
The DNA here is from genome assembly GCA_021442155.1 of Cymbidium sinense. Classification (NCBI taxonomy): domain Eukaryota; kingdom Viridiplantae; phylum Streptophyta; class Magnoliopsida; order Asparagales; family Orchidaceae; genus Cymbidium; species Cymbidium sinense. Next base: position 42,431,084 of record CM038225.1, on the reverse strand, counting down.
CAAGATTTAATACAATTGCCTTTTGATTGGTACTTGCCTTGTGTTCTTAACTTAGCAAAGAAGGGATTAATCCCACATACTTGGTCTAAACACAGGTCAGATTACTTTAAAATATTATGGGACAACCAAAGCAGACATTCTCAATCAAGACCAGGACTGGAATTCAGCATAGTGGGTCCAGCCAATGATGACAACCATTGCCTAGTCATCACCACTCATTTGGGGTCTGATAGATTCTTCTCAATCATGCTAACTCTTATGAGGAGGTATGTTTAGAAACTTCAGATGACCCAAATGAGCTTGAAGTCAATGAGGCATCGCCAGAGTTTGAAGAACAAATCATATCAACTATCGACGAGCTCAAAGAAATCAACTTAGAAACCGAAGATAATCCACATCCGACATACATTAGTTCCTCGTTGAATGAAGAAGAAACCAATGACTTAGTTTGACTATTAGCTAAGTTTAAGGACTGCTTTACATGGAGTTATGAAGAAATTCCTGGTTTATCTCCTGACACAGCAGTCCACAAACTAGCAATAGATCCTGATGCTAACCCTCTCAAGCAGGCTCCTAGATGCATGCAATTAGAAATTGAGCAGCAGGTCATTTCTGAAATCAAGAAACTGATCGATGCTAGCTTTATCAGGGAAGAGAAATATCATACCTGGTTGGCCGATGTCATCCCAGTTAAGAAAAAGAATGGCCAAACTCATATATGCATCAATTTTAGGGATGTAAATAAGGCATGTCCTAAGGATGAATTTTTTCTTCTTGTACTTGAGTTAATGGTGGACATTGCCTCATCTCATGCAGTCTTCTCCTACATGAATGGGTCATCTGGCTACAACCAAATCAAGATGGCCCCAAAGGATGAAAGAAACACTGCTTTTTAAACCTTGATCGGAATATATTATTATAAGGTCATGCCTTTCGGCCTTAAAAATGCCGGTGCTACATACCAATGGGCCATGACTCAGATCTTCAATGAACTCATTCATCATCAAGTTGAATGTTATATTGACAATATGATAGTCAAGAGCAAAGAAAAAAAAGACCATCTTTTTGACTTTAATGGTTAAGATAATTTAACCTCACAATGAATCCCCAAAAGTGCACATTCGGAGTAGCTTCAGGGAAATTCCTTGGGTTTGTTGTCCGACATCAAGAAATAGAGATCAACATAGAGAAGATCAAGGCTATCTTAGAAATGCCACCCCCTAAAAGTGTAACTCAACTCAAATCATTCCAAGGGTGGTTGGCATATCTAATATGCTTCATCCAACTTATCAGAAGATGTCAGCCATTTCAGCACTTGTCAAAAAAGGATGCCAAGTTCAAGTGAGATGACAAGTGCCAGCATGCTTTCTATGACATCAAACACTACCTGATGATGCCACCAGTTTTAGCAGCCCCTATCCCAGGCAAGCCATTGATCCTCTACACCGTTGCATTAGATGACTCCCTTGGCACTTTGTTGGTGTTGACCTAACTTTTGGAGTGAGCTCTCAACTTCCTCATCATAAGTCTAGGACTTTTATAGACACTAAGAGTTCTTTAGTCTTAAGACACTTCTAGTGATTAGGTAAATACTTTACCTAACCCTAAAGACTTAGAAGAGTTAACCATAGGAATAGGTTGTGCCTTAGGGATTTAGGAGGACTTGCCTACCCTATAGCCCAAGCCCAAACCTTGCTTCCTTCAAATTCCAAACCCCAAAATAAAATCCAACTATCCAACGACTGAAATCTATCACTAAATTCAAAGTTTGAATTCCTTCCTAAGCCCTTTTGATTTTAACCTATGGACCTAGCCTTAACCAAATCCAAATCAACCTCAACCCAATTGATTTTCTCAACTATCAAACCCAATCTCTAACAAAATTCCAAATCATAAATTAATTCCAAATTCCAAATGATTAAAACCCATGGTCAACTCCAAATTCCAAAAATCTCTTCCTATAAGCCATATGAGCCACCTTCATATGCTTTAGCCAAAACTCCTTCAAACCAACTCAAGCTTGGTTGATTTCTTTATAAATCAATCATTCATTCATTTATATTCATAAATATAAATGAAACTCACCCTCTAATGACCAAAAGTGAATCAAATCAAATAAAAGCCCAAATTAGCCCTTTCAACTTACATCCCTAACCTCAATCAAATTTGCTTCCAAATCACTCCAAACTCAAGTGATTTTCTCATGACCCATTTATATATTCATTTATATTCACAAATACATATGAAATATAAATTCAACTGACCAAAACTAAACTCAAATCAAATCGAATATCCAATTTTAGCTATTTTAGCCAAATTTTTAAACTTGGCTAAATGAAACCCAAATTGACTCAAAACTCATGAATTTCATCATGATTCAATCATTCCCACAATCATTAATCTAAATATAAACATAAACCACCATTACCAAACCAAATCCAAGTCAACCCATATCAAGCCCAAGTTGACCTTTTTGACTTGAAATTATCATATAAACTAAAACCCATTTGGCTCCAAACCAATTATAATTGGATTTATATTGCAATCCTAACTCCATATGTGAGTTCAATTAAACTTGAATCAAACCTTGATCAAGCCAACTGACCCATTTAGGCTCACTTGACCCAAAGTGACCTAAAGGATCTTTTTGAGCCAAGTTCTAATCCAAGCCAAATTGGATTGAAGTAAGCCCATCTAAACCTCAATCATGATCAACAATCATCATGGGGTGATCAACCACCTTGAATTGGGTCAAACTAAGGCAAGCCTGGCCTTTGACCAAGTCAACATTTAGCCTAAATGAAACCCAAACTAGCCAAAACCCACAATATGCCAAATTGATTGAAACCATTGACCAAACCCATTCATAATCAATTATTGAACATGACCAAGTCATCAATTGAGCTAAACTAAGCCTAATTGGCCACTTGACCTAAGTTGACCCAAATTAGCCTAAAGATCCAAAATGAGTCAAATCATGATTTAACCCAAATTTATTACAACCAATGGCTCCAGTTCATCCCAAACCATTTATTGAACTTGACCAACACCATGATTAAGCCCAAGTTGACCAATTAGTCAACTTAACCCAACCTAGCCCAAATTGATTGAAATTCAAATTAATTCCAAATTAAACTAAACCAAAGCCTACACTCATTTTCAGTCAAATAATTGAACTTGACTCGATACCTAACCCAACCCAATTTAGTTAAATTGGTCAAATTGTTCAACTTAACCAATTTGACCCTTTTGAATCCAAATGACTCAAATTCAAACTTAAGCCAAACCATATCAAATTAGTCACACCAAAACATTCCAAATCATGATTTAGACCAAACCCAATTTGGCCAATTGGTTAACCCAACTAAATGTAAACCCAATTGAACCCTTTGCCCAAACTGAGCTAAACCACTTCAAGCCACCCTATGGAACCTTTTGGTTGATCAAACCCACTCCACATCAACCAAAAAACCCCCTCCAATCTACCTAAACTCTTTTTAAACCAAGCTAAAGGGGATTGACCAATGTATTGAGCCATTTGCATTAGATCCTTACCATAACAAGCAAAGTCCACTTTGCTATCACCATAACAGCCATCAAGATGCCAAATAAAGCATCCCTAGAGCTTCCTAGCCCATTATAAACCCCCTTAGCCTTTTCCATGGACCAAAGGATCCATGCTTCTTCCTTCTCATCCATGGCCGAACCCATGGACACAAGGAAGAGCAATACCACCCCACCACTCCACATCCTCCCTTGGAGCTCCTACCACTGCTTCGACTAACCTAGGTGAGCCACATCGAACTGACGGTGACACCTCTGATGGCTTAATGACAACTAATCAGTGGAATTTGCAAATTTAATCCCGTCTGTCTGCCTAGCTTAATTGAGCGATATACTCCCTCAATTCGAGCAGGCAAAGACACCACTTGCATTTTTTGAGCTCCCAAGTTCAATTTGAACTCCCTCAGAGCAAATCCAAGGATCCCCAACCTCTCCTCGATTGGCCATTGCAATTCTCTTGTGCAAACCAAAATAGGACACCCTTCTCTCAAGTAATACCCCCCCCCCCCTCCACTAAACCAAATCCTTGCACCCTTGCACCATCCTCATATCAAGCCAACCAAAATTTTTCCAAGCCTTCTAAAGCATAGGAAGTGTGAGTTTGATTGAAGCTGAGGCGTGCGTGTGTGTGGATTGGTCAACCAAGCTTCCCACACCATAATTAGCTTAGATTCCTTCAACAGGGCCTCGCTTCAACTAGGTGAAGCTATCACTGGCATTGCACTACCGAAAATTAGCTTTGATGAGGTAATTTCTCAAAACTGTAGCTCTAGGCCTCTGTGAGTTGGTCTTTTGTGAAAGGAATCTCTATGTTGAGGGATTTTAGCCATTGGATGTGATTATATGCTCCCTTAGATGGTGTAGGATCCATTTGATCTTAATCCGAGCTTGGGTGAGTTCTGATAGAATGGAGAAAGACAGACGGTGCTCATCTTTCGCCACTCATGTATAAGATAGATCACAAGCCATCCATCTTTCATTATCAAGATGAACGACTCTAATCAAATTCTACGGTAGATTCGTTGATTTCCCCTCTTAACTCGTGGATTAAATCGTGGCCATCCGATCTTAAATCAGACGACCCACAAAGAAAGTGCGTTCACCGCCGCTGAGTCTGTGCTCAAATGTGACTACTTAAATAGCCAATCCTATCGTGTCATGTGAAAAGCGTGCCGCATCAGCAGCCATGTGGCCTGATAAGATTAAGGGCTTAATTAGGGTTAATTAATTAGTTTTTAATCCTGAAACTTTCTAAAATCATAACTAATTATAGAAAAATCCAAAAAATACAAACTTAGGCTCATTTTGAAGATATTTCAGAGGAGAATCTAGAAAATTTATAAGTAATTAATTTCGAATAGTGACTTTAGTTAATTAGTGTTTATCAAAAATCTAATTAACTCAATTACACCTGAATTAAGCACTCAATTAGTCTCAAATTTTCTGTGAATGTTTAGGGGGATGACATTAGCCTCCCCTATTTTTTAAGATTTTATTGATTGCTTAATTAGGAAAATCTTTTGAGTAAGCCCTAATCACTTTCTTAATCTAATTAATTATAATTAAGGAATGCATAGTAACTTGATTAATCATTTGAACATAATTATCCCTGTTAAACAGTAAGATATCTTAGGGAATGTGATTGGGGATATTTTTCCTAATTCATTTCCTAAGTCTTCTTTATCTTTAAAAAATAAAATTAATTAATGGGTTAATGGAATGGTTAATTAATTAATTAAGTGATTAAATATTTAAAATAAGGAAATCAAAATCTAAGTGAATGTTTAAATGATTTAGGGATTAGGATTGAGGCCTTGCCCTTGATCCTTTCCCCTAAGTTAATTTCATCATTCAAATTAAAACATAACCAAAACATTTAATCAATCCATTAAAAGCTTAATGAAATTAAAATAAAAAAAAATTAATTCTCCCACATCTAAATAACCTTTAATTGATCTTGGGTTTCTCCTTGAGTGTTCAATAACCCAAGGTGAGAGATAATGAAATTATGATTGTCTCACGTGTGTAAGAAAATCATAAAAGTAATTAAGTGAGATCCCTTAAGCCTGATTAACTATTAATCATAAGCCAATTGTATTAGGCCCCTTTCATTTCTTAGGAGCATTGTAAATTTACTTTTCATGTGGTTGCATATCATGTTGGCTTATTATTAATTAGTTATTTAACTTAAGGTGATATAGGTAAGGGATAATTAATTCATTTAATTCATACCTTAACCTAATCAAAACATAAAATCAACTTAAATATCCTTCATTAAACCAAACTAATTCACACATGGAGAAATAGTTTAGGATTAGCAAACCTTTCTCATATTTCTTAACTCAAATCAAATTCAAAGATAAAAATGTCTTTAAGGAATTTTGATTCATTTTAAATAACCTTATTTGATATGATTGTCCTTAGGAATTAATTAGGGTGAATGAAATCATGTGTTTACATTCCTTTATTTCTTTCCAATCATGCTAAATATTGTTTACTATATGATTGGCTATTATGACTATTAAACAAAAACTATTTTTAAAACCTATAAATCAAATATTATAAATGAAGTAATGCTAATTATAAATATTTATAATCTTGCATAGGATGATAGTATAATATGTGTGCTATGAAGTCCTTTTTCCTTCTCTTAACATGGGTTCACATAGGATTTGCAAGTGTATAGTTCATTTGAAAAGAACAAAACACTTGCCTAAATCCATTCGTATGCATATTTATGTTAAAACTTAGGAAGGGTTTTCATATTACATGTGTAAATCATACAACCAAGTCAAACAAAATTTCTTGCATGATTCCTTATCCATTTGGTTCTTTTTGTACATTCATATATATTTGAGAAAAGTGGTATATTAGTCTGGACATCCTGGGGCTACGAGGCTTTAAGTAGCCCTAAGTAGGTCTTGTATCTTACACCCTTGGTGTAGAAAGCAATGGCATCGTACTCACTTAAAACTCTCACATATATGCATGTGTGATGTGGCCAATGAATAAAGAATCAAAAATCAAATAAATAAAACACAACTTTTGCACAGATTTTCTTATCCTTATAGTTATTCATACATTTACATGTATCTAATAAAAGTGGCATATTAGTCTGGACATCCCGGGGTTGCAATGCTTTAAGTAGCCCTAAGTAGGTCTTGTACCTTACACCCCTGGTGTAGAAAATAGTGGCGACATACTAACTTATAATTTTTATACATGTGGATGTGTATTTAGCTAATGGATGAAAAATTCCACTTTTCTACATAACAATGACATGCATTCATGATTCAATTAACAAATGGAGTATTTAAATTTCAAAATATATTTCTATGAATTCATCATCAAAGTATGTTAAGATTTACATTGCATGTATAACTATGTTTAGGGTTATTCATACTATGCATTCATCATCAAAGTATGCTAAGATTTACATTGCATGTATATGTATGCTTAGGGTTATTCATATGCATGGTATACATGATGGAAAGAAATGAATGAGTGTATGTTATGTGATAGTAATCCACCTTATTTAATCCTAAGATGCCTTTCTTATTGAATAGGGCTATTTAGAATGAGTCTAAACTTAGGGTTAATTAAAACACATAATAAACCATTCACTAAAGGAAATTCATTAATCAATCTACCTTAGAAATGACTTAAGGTAGGGATAAAAGAGAGACTCCCTCTCTCTTTCTTCTTTTATAACACTTAGTTGCTAAGTGTAGGCTATATGAAATAAAAGAAAATATTAAGTAAAAATCCCCAAATCAACTAAACCACTTAAAGAGAAATCAACCCTTTATAAATTAAATCTCTGACACTTAGCAAATCACAACTCTAAAGCTTAGTTAGGACATACCACACAAGCTCTAACACATGCACATTAGGCTAAGTCACCATTTATAGCTTTATGTTAGGGCGGTGCATGATTTGATGAATGTTTAGTTTTGTAATGTATTATTTTAGACTGCATATTAGGGTGTATGTGTGTAGCTTGAATGTTAGGCCGATATTAGCCTAATCATGTTTTATGCAGGGGGCTGTGCTTAAGGTGCTGCTGTAATAAAAATATAAGTATTTTTTACTATGTAGGTTGCTTAGCCCCTAAGCATAGACCAAGTTAGGATAAGTGACTTGGTTACCCATGTGTGGGGTGTTAAGTCTAAATTATTCTTATAGCTGCTTGGGTTGTATGGTGTGTTTAGCTAACATTTATTTTACAGGTGTAGCTAAATTCACTTTCCTTTCTTTTAATATAATTCTTGCATTAGGGTTAGGATAAGTGTTATGGGGATTAGGGTAAGCATTGTTTATAAGACCATGTCTTATATACCATGTGATGCCTTTGGAGCAAAATACATCCCACTCAAGCCAAAGGAAAGATAGAAATGGAGCAAATCAAAAATAAAGGAATGAAATGTGAAGAGTGAAGAATGAAGGATGAAGAATGAAGACCCCCATAACACTTATCATTTCATAATTTTAATTATTCTTTCATTGTACCGGGATGTATAAGGGACCCACATTTCTTTTCGGGTTGTACGGTGGTACCCGACTGCACTAGCCTTTTATTCTTTTACGATAGCTTTATAAAATTATCTGATGATTTGTTTAGCTTATGCATTAAAAATACCAAGCCTTTTCATAGTTTCTTTATGATTGGTGTTTATTGTATGGCCTGGATGCGATTAAGCTCTTAGGATAAAAATAAATTTTCTATTAAATTAATGACTCATAACTATAATTTTAAAATAATTCATAACCTCACATAAAATCCTAGGAATTAAATCAAGATAATATATTTTTTAGCAATGCCTTAGCTGGATGATTGAATGTATAATATCATGTATATCATATTCTTTCACTCTTGCTAAGAGAGGGCTTCCATCTATGCTAGAGAATAAAGGCTTAACCTGTAAGAGTCTTTGATGGAAAGATACCTCTTTCTCTTCTAATTTAGCCCACAATCAATTTCTCATGCATTTAGGCATACAAAATCTTATAGCCTGTGTTAAGATAAAAGTCCAAAAAATCAAATAAAACTTGACAAAATTTGCATTAGATTTAAGTAATGACTCATGCCCTTCATGATCTAGTCTCTTAGGGAGTGAGTTTAAGGACTTAGTTTCTTTTCTAAGTAAATAACAACCTAACTATCTTGCAAAGCATATAACTTGCCTACATGGATTTAAAGCATTGGAGGAATTAGATGGCTACCACTCCAGGCAGTAATAAGCCCAACAGTCAGGTGATTTATCCTCTCTTCTGAAGGTAAGCCATATACCCTTTTTCACCTTAGATTTAGGTCGTGCTTTGGTCCTCACCAAAGCTCTCTAGATTTAGGATCTGAGGTCATTTTTTCCTTTACAGGCAACAAGCATAAATCCTCACCTCTTAGACATTTCCACAATCTTGTATTGTGGAATTATAAGTCCTAGATTTCTAATAAAAATTCAACTAAAGCAAATAAATCTTCTCAAATTCAAATGTATAAAGGTCAACCATAGGATAGATTGGAGTGCTCACTAGGCTTCCTAGTATTATGAGCACTCCCTACTCATCTCCCTTGGTTTCGATAAGAACTCTCCCCTTTTGATCTCCCCCACTTGATTTTCAAAAATATAACTAATCCTTTGATAGTCCTATCTTTGAATTCTTTGGAGACAATAATCACCTACTTTAATCGAGACTATTCTTAAGAGATTCATTTCTCTTAGGATGTAATAAAATATGGAGGCTTTCCTCCATAGAGAACTTAGTGAACCTGGTTTAAATAAACCTTGCTTTATTTTTCTATGTAAAGTAAGAGAAAAATCTCTAGTATATCTGAAGACCCATCAGCCCTTAGGAGCCCTCATTAGGTGATTAGGTCCATTATAGTGTAGTGACTTCTATCTCTTGAGATAGTCTACTATTCCTTAATGTCATACACGATCACCTTAATGAGTATATCTCCAGATCTACGTGGTATCCCCTCACATAAACACACATACAAACACAAAAATAAACACCATAAATTTTTATGGCGACTCCGTTGGGGATGGTTCCTCTCTCCATCTCTAGTAGATGATTGTTGTCTCCAAGCATCGATAGTGGACTTGCATTTCATGTGAGCCCGAGACCATCTTTCCTTCCATTGGCACTTAGCTTATTTCATTCTTAAGCAAAGTTAGACAACATCCTTTAGGTTTTAGGACCTCACTCCATGTAGGTCTTGAAACCCCTATTGGGTTCCCCAATAAGTGAAAAACAAAATTTATCAATGAAAGGGGAGATAATAAAAATTTAGAACCTCCTCACCACTAGTTTGGTGAGGCTAGGTTCACTATAAAATTTAAAGAAAATAATTCCTTTCACAAAAGTGACACTTTCCATAAGCACCTTTCACAAAATAACAAAATCAAGACCCCTCCATGATTGCTACATGGAGATTCTTTTCGAAAGTAAATCATGCCATAATTGTTTCTCACTTAACATATCCAAATTTGTTAAGTTAGAATCTTTATTTGAATTAAACATAAATTTTACCTTCACTTAACAATTTCAATTTGTTAAGTGGGGGTCTCATATTCAAAAAACATAAAATTTGACTTTCACTAAACAATTTCAATTTGTTAAGTGGGGGTCTCATTTTCAAAATATAAATTTTACCTTCACTTAACAATTTCAATTTGTTAAGTGGGGGTCTCATTTTCAAAAACATATAATTTGACCTTCACTTAACAAATTCAATTTGTTAAATGAGAGTCTCATTTCCAAAAACATAAACTTTACATTCACTTAACATTTTTAATTTGTTAAGTGGGGGTCTCATTTTCAAAACATGAATTTGATCTTCACTTAATAATTTCAATTTGTTCAATTTGTTAAGTAATGGTCTCATTTTAAAAACATAAAATTTGACTTTCACTTAACAATTTCAATTTGTTAAGTGAGAGTCTCATTTCCAAAATATAAACTTTGCCTTCACTTAACAATTTCAATTTGTTAAGTTGGGGTCTCATTTTTAAAATATAAATTTGATTTTCACTTAACAATTCCAATTTTTTAGGTGGGGGTCTCATTTCCAAAACATAAAATTTCACTTTCACTTAACAATTCCATTTTTTTAAGGGAGGGTCTCATTTTCAAAGAAAAATACATTTAGGCTTTCACTTAGCATATCCAATTTGCTAAGTAAAAATCTCAATTTCAAAGAATATGTTTGGTTCTATCTAACACATAAAATTTGTTAAGTAAGAACCACACAATCATGCCATATTGGATTCCCACTTAACATACCAAAATTGTTAAATGGGAATCCCATTCTCAAGTCATATCATACTTTGATTTGCACTTAACACACCAAATTGTTAAGTGGAGCCCCATTTTCAAAAACACATCAAACATATTTAGGCTTTCACGTAATATACCAAATTTGTTAAGTGAGGGTCTCTTTTCAGCAAACACTCGATCCCTAGTTTAACATACCAAATTTGTTAAATAAGGATCCAATTTTTCATATCAACCAAACTTGAGCTTCCACTTAACATACTAAATTTGTTAAGTGAGAGTCTCCTTTTTAAAGGAAAATAAACATATCTCAAACAATTTAGGGCTTTCACTTAACATACCAAATTTGTTAAGTGGGACTCCCATCTTCAAAGAAAAATGAATAAATCTCATAAGTCAAACACATGTGGCCCCTACTTAATATACCAAATTTGTTAAGTAGGAAGCCCCATTTCCAAATCAAAATATCACACAATCAAATCTTCATAAGCAAAAAAAAATATTTCAAACACACAATCACAACCTCTTCTTAGCATACCCAAATTTGCTAAGTAGGGGTATTTCAAATTATCCATATTTTCAAACAAGAAATATAAAACACAAACAATCTCCCAAAAAGAAAGAAATCTCTCCTTGAATTTTTGAACCCCACCCAACCTACCTAAATTGGTTGAGTATGGGTTCTAATATCAAAAATCAAAAATCAAATGGCAAAAGACTCTCCTCCAAACATCCAAATCTCTCCAATGAACCCCACTTAACATATTTGAATTGTTGAGTGTGGGTCCAAAACTCCAAACTTCTGTTACTTGCATAGAACAAATATCAAGGCAGAAATCTAATACAAGTTATTTTTCATCAAATGTAGATATACAACTCATATCAGATTTGGAATACACATATCAGTCCAAATTTTTGTGAAATGGAGATTTTAGTTAGCAAATTTGAGTATGCTAAATGAAATTCCAAAAATGTGTTTCGAATTTTGTGAAATGGAGATTTCAGTTAGCAAATTTAAGTATGCTAAATGAAATTCCAAAAATATGTTTCAAATTTTGTTTTTCGAAAATGGAGATTTCACCTTAGCAAATGTGGTATGATAAAATGAAGTTCCAAATGTGTTTTAAAATTTTTTTGTGTTTTGTTGATTTTGAAAAGAGAGATTTCCATTTAACAAATTTGGGTATGTGAGATGGAAATCAATTTTTGAAAGAGGAAATTCCAACCTAATCATATATGGAATATGTTAAGTGGGATTTCAAAATAGTGTCATTTTATTTGGAAATGAAATCTTCATTCAATAAATTTGGGTATATTGAATGGAAATGTTCATATGTGCTTTTTAAACTTTATTTTTGATTTTGATTGGAAATAAAACCTCCTTTCAATAAATGTGGGTATATTGAATGAAGAGGTTTCATATGTGTATTTTGAAAAGATGGAAATTCCAACTTAACACATGTGGTATATGTTTAGTAGAATATCATAGTTGTGATTTTGCTTGAAGATGTAACATCCATCCAACATATTTGGATGTATTGAATAGAAAGGCCCATCTTCAAATTTTGTGATATTTGAAAACATGATTGTTGGGATTTTAATTTCGAAAATGAAGTCTTCATCAAAATAAATTGAGTGAAGAAGTTTGTTTGTGCTTTTGGAAAATATGATTGTTGGTTTTATTTTTGAAATGCTTCTACATGTAATAATTATGAAAATTGTTAGATGTAGTGCAAATATTTTATTAAGTGTATTTTGAAAAAGTACTTTTGAAAGGCAAGACTTTTATGGAGGATTTATTTTGTCTTTATTTTTTGGAATGAACCTTTATTTAACATAAAAATGGTAAGGAAGAAGTCTTTGATCATTTTCTTTTTACCCATTGAAGAACCCAATGTGGGTTTTAAGACCAACACAGGGTGAGGTCCTAAAACCTAAAGATGTTGGCTAGCTTAACTTAATGATGAAATAAGCTAAGTGCCAATGGAAAAGAAAGATTATTTTGGATTCTTACAAAAGTACAAACCCACTATCGATACTTGGAGACTACGATCATTTACCAAAGATGGAGAGAGGAACCATCCTCAGCAGTGTCACCAGAAAAATTTGTGGTGAAAATTTTATATTATATATTTCTGCCTTCATCTATCCCCTCTTCTGGAAAGAAGATAAATGAAAATATATATATCTATATATATATATATATATATATATATATATATATATATATATATATATATATATATATATATATATATATATCCTTTATCGAGACACCACATAGATCCGCAGATATTTTTATTAGGCTAATCAGGTACGGCATTGAGGAAAGGTGTACTATCTAAAAAGATTATACTCACCACCCTATAATGGACCTAATCACCTTAATAAGGACTTCTAAGGACTATGGGTCTTCAGAATGTACCAGAGATTCTTCTCCTACTTTACATGAAAAAGTAAAGCAGAGTTTATTTTAAATCAGGTTCATTAAGTTCCCTACAGGGGCAAGCCTCTATAGTTAATTACATCCTAAGGAACATGATTCCTTAGGAATACTCTAGATTACGATAAATGATCATTATCTCCAAAGATTTCAAAAAGTAGGACTATCAATCGATTAGTTTATTTTTAGAAAAGTCAAGTGGGGTCGATCAAGAGGAGAGAGTTCTTATCGAAGCCAAATGAAGATAAGTAGGGGATGCTTATGATACTAGGAAGCCTAGTAAGCGCCCCAAACTATCCTATAGTCAAGCTTTATATTTTTGAAATTGAATTTATTTATTTGAGTTGAATTTTTATTAGAAATCTAGGGCTTACAATTTCATGATACAAAGTCATGAAAATGCCTAAGAGGTGAGGATTTATACTTGTAGCCCGCAAAGGGGAGAAGTAACCTTAGAACCTAAATCTAGGGAGCTTTGGTAAGGGCCAAAAGCATGACCTAAATCTAAGGAAAAATGGGTATTTGGTTTACCTCCACAAGAGAGGATAAACCACCAGACTGTTGGACTTACAACCACCTGGGGGTGGCTGCCAACTAACTCCTACGATTATAAAACATGTAGCCAAGTCAAATGCTATTGCAAGATAGCTAAGCTGTTGTTTATTTAGAAAGAGACTAAGTCCTTAAACACACTCCCTAAGAGACTAGATTATGTATGGCATAATTTAATGACTTAAATCTAATGTAAATTTTATTACATTTTATTTTCATTTTGGATAATCAATTTGACAAAGGCTTTAGGATTCATATACCTAATGTATGAGAAATTAGATTATGGGCCAAAATCAGCAAGATTAGGAGGTGTGTTTCCATCATGACTCTCAAAGGTCAGCAAAGGTGGAAGCCGTCTAATCAAGAGTGAAATAATATGCTTTTTATGCATGATGTGAGAAAAAAAAGTAAAACATCTAGCTAAAGGGTTGCTAATTATTTTATCTTGATTTATAACCTAAGCTTTAGATGAGATTATAAGTTATTTATCTTTAGTTTGAATTGATTATGTTGGATAACAAATTTATTTTTTCCTAAGAGCCTAATCATCATCCAGGCCATGCATCAAAGCAAGCAATAAACTAGGAAAAGATGCCATCTTAATGCACAAGCTAGACAAACATCAATCAATTTATAAAGCTAGAGCAAAAGAATAAGAGGCCATTTATGGTTGGGCTCCACCGTACAAACCTAAAAATAAATTGGTAGTTGAGCTCTACCCTTATATAACCCGGATTATAAATAAATTAAATACAATCATAAAGGAATTCATTGTTATGGGAGTCTTCATTCTTCATTTCTTCTTTCTTTTTTCTTCTTTCTTCTTTCTTCTTTTAGTCGGTTGGAATGTGATTGCTCTAAAGGCTTCATATGGTACATAAGACATAGTCTTATAACCAATGTTCATTTTAATACCCCATAACAATCATTCCAAAATCCTAATTGCAAAATTACATGAAAAGGGGAAAAAGGAAATCTAACTAAAACCTATAAAATAGATATTAGCTAAACAAACCATACAATCCTAAGCATGTATATATATAAATTAGACTTAGCACCCCAAACATGGGTAACCAAGCCCACCTAGCCTATTTTGGATTATTCTTAGGGGTATAAGCACCTACACAGTAAAAATAGTTTTATATTTTTTTATAATACCCCTTAAACACAATCCCATACAGAAGACAATGGTCAGACTAAGATCGCCCTACCATTCAGTCTATGCAAATACACCTTATCATCCAAACTAAAACATCACATCACAAAATAAAAGCAAACATCAAACCATGCACCACCTTAACCTAAAGCTATAAGTGGTGGCTTAGCCTAATGTGTGTGCTTTTTAAGGTTAGTGTGGTATGCTTAGCTAGGCTTTAAGTTTGAAGTTTTCTAAGTCTGAAAGTGTTTAACTTAAAGGGTTTGTTTCATAATAGTGATTTAGTTGCTTTGGTGGATTTTATTTTATATTTTAATTTGGTTTGAATGAACCCTACAATTAATTACTAAGTTGTAAAGAGAGAAAAAGAGAAGAGAACTTCTCTTTTTTCTCTACCTTAAGTAATTTCTAAGGTAGATTCATATTTGATTTTTATTTAGTGAATATTTTATTATGTGTTTTAATTAATCCTAAGTTTAGATTTTTCCTAAAAAAACTTATACAAAAAGAAAGACATTTTAAGATTAAGTAAAGTGAAATACTATCACAAAACACACATCATTTTATTTTTTTCGCAACATGTGTAACATGCATATGGATGGACCCTAAGCATATCTATACATGCAAATGAAAATATTTAGCACATCTTAATGATGAATGTTAAGAGAGTTGCTTAAGAAAATTTGGATGCTTCATGATGCATGATTTTGTTAAGTATAAAATGAGTGATTCTTTTATCCATTTTTCATATGCACATTTACAAGTATAAAAGATGTAAGTGAGTACGGTGCCATTATTATCACCAAGGGTGTAAGGAATAAGACCTACTTGGGGCTACTTAAAGCCTCACAACCCCGGGGTTATCAAGACTAATATACCACTTTTCTTACCCTAGGGTGAATGGATTGGCTGAGTCATTTAATAAAACATTAGTAAGAATTCTAAAAAGGATACTTGATGAAAATAAGTGCCAATGGCATGAAAAATTGGTTGAAGCTTTATGGGCCTATTGGACCACATATAGGACACCAACTCAGTCTTCACCATATGCTTTACTTTCTCGTACTGAAGCATTTCTTCCATTAAAAGTGAAAGTACCTTCATTAAGAATAGTTATTAATAATAATGTTATAGTAGATCAAAATCATAAGATTCACTTGGAAGAACTTGATAATCTTGAAGAAAAATGATTGAAAGCTTAACAAGACCTTGAACTGTACCAATCACATATGGTTCAGGCACATGATAGATTGGTTCATCCTAGAACTTTCCAAGTTGGAGACTTGGTCTTGGTTCTTAGACGACCAATCCTAGCTCATTGAAGAATCGGTAGAAAATTTGAGCCAACATGGGAAGGACCATTTGTAGTGGAAAAAGCCTATGAAGGAGGTTCTTACCAACTTATTACCTGTGAGGTGAATGTCCAATACCACCTATCAATGGACGTTACCTAAAGAAATATTATGTGTAACTTGTAACTTGTTACCAAATAAGGTTCAATAAAATAAAATCTTATTCTCTTTATTGCTTTTGCTTCAACTTGTATCATTTATCTAGAATGTTGGGAACTCATTTGTAAATGTATTTGAAAATGGAAGCAAACCTTCCATTACCCTTCATCAAGTTAGACAAATCAAGTAAAGATAAATTTCATGAGACTCTTGCTTATTAGTCAAAACTTTTGGGGATTAGGAATATGTCACTTTGACCCCTTTTCCTCATCCATATCACCTATAGGTTGGGAGCAAGCCCTTTGTGGAACCTTTCCTATACATATCTTGAGTTAATAGCAAGGCCTTTGTGGCACTTTTCTCATGTCTTTTGGGATTGGAGTAAGTCTTTATGCACCATTCCCATGGGTTAAGAGTAAGTCCCCCGGCTGGCATCCTATTCCTATTTTAAGGATTGGATCATGTCTTTAAGGACCCCTTTCCTCTTTTCAGCTAATTAGGATAGATCATGCCCTTAACTACCCCTTCTTATTAGCTAATCACATAGGTGTAAGTCCACAATTGGCATGTTATTTTGACGATTGGATCATGTCTTTAAGGACCCCTTTCCTCTTTTCAGCTAATTAGGATGGATCATGCCCTTAACGACTCCATCTTATTAGCTAATCACATAGCTGTAAGTCCCTAGTTAGCATTCTATTTTAAGGATTGGATCATGTCTTTAAGGACCCCTCTCCTCTTCTGCTAATTAGGATGGATCATGCCCTTAATGATCCCATCATATTAGCTAATCACATTGGAGTAAGTCCCCAGTTGGCATCCTATTTTGAGGATTTGATCATGTATTTGAAGAACACTCTCCTCTTTTTAGCTAATTAGGATGGATCATTCCCTTAACGACCCCATCTTATTAGCTAATTAGAAAGAAGTAAGTCCCTAGTCAGCATTCTTTCTAATCACATAGGAGTAAGTCCCCTAGTTGGAATCCTTCATAGGTGTAAGTCCCCTAATTGGCATTCTATTTTGAGGATTGGATCATGTCTTTAAGGACCCCTCTCCTCTTTTTAGCTAATTAGGGTGGATCACACCCTTAACAACCCTATCTTATTAGCTAACCAAGTAGGAATAAGTCCCTAGTTGGCTTCCTATTCAAATTTCTAAGGAATGGAATCAATCCATTGAAGGCCCTATTTCTTTGGACTACTCAAATAGGATTAAGCCCATGTGACCTCTGTTTAGTAGTCTAAGTGCTGTAGATTAGGATCAAACATTTCAAGCCTCTTCTCCCCAGCATAGCTTTTGAGGATTAGATCATGTCTTTAAAGACCCCTCTCCTCTCTTTAGCTAACTAGGATGGATCATGCCCTTAACGACCCCATCTTATTAGCTAATCTCATGAATCACCCTCCAAAATAAGTATAGGTATGTATATGCCTATCTTTCACATTCAAAGTTAAAACAAAATTGAAATCCTGATATGGAAACCCAAGCTTATGCTTTTATGTTGATCAATCCGGTCAACACCAATATGTGGAGTGTATTTTAATTAATCCACTACACATATTGGGGGTCCATTTGTTGAAATCATTTTTGAATGAGGTTAACATCAATTTGAAATCAATAATTAGGAATTCATATTCTCAAGTAGGAATCCCCTAATCCAATGCTTAGGACACCTCACCTAGTGTCCTAGAAAATCTTTATGAGTTTATTTGGTATAGGTAGAATCAATCCAAACTTTCAATTTGGATTAACTCAAATAAATCAAATTGAAATCAAATTAAAATGAATGAAAGAATCCAAACCCATTCCATTTGAATCAAATTGATCATTTGAACTCATTTGAAATTATACCTAACCCATTTAAGCTAAATGAGCTAACATGAAATTAAATTTAAAATCAACTCAAATTAAATGGTTTAATCAAATCATAATGCAATTGACCATCAATTGCATTATGGTTTAAAGAATAAACTTAAAAATTCAAAGGCTAAAGTTAAATCCAAATACTTTGAATTAAAGTATTTGGTTGGATTCAAATTACCTAAGCCAATTCAAATGGAATTAAACCTAATCTCAAATCCATTTGAGATTAATTTGTGCATATCATACTTTAGTCCAAACTAAGATGATAATGCCATATTTCTTGAAAATAATAAAAGCAAAATACAAAAGGGGAATTAAACAATGAAAAATGGGAAAAAAAATACCAATTTCATTCTTCCACTTCTTCCCCTCCACCTCTTCATTTGAAACAGGTGGACGATAAGGAATGAGCATGGCAGCAACCCTCCATAGTTTTCTATCAACCAAGCCAACCAAGGAGGAAAAATATAAAGATGGAACTCACGACCAAGGGGGGAGGACACACTTATATCTCATCTCAAGCAATAACAACCTTTCCATCACATTCCCCACTAAAAATGAAGAGGAAACGAACCATTCCCCACCTCCCAAATCACCGACGAGTAGGAGAATGACCAACACCATTTGGATTGATTTAAGCTTGGTCAAGAGACCAATCTGAGAAAGGAGAGTCCAATTCATTTGGCATGCAAGCTATTATTAGAGTTTTGAAGCCAAATGAATCGAATCTACGGCTTGAAAGTGAAGGAACAAAGGTACGCCATTAATGCACCTTATTTTTCTTCCTTGGATTTTTGGTTTGGAGATTTTTGAAAGAAGTTGGATTCCCAAGTTGATCCAACCATATAGAATCATAGGATTTCTTTCAACGATCGTGTACCAATTAAAATCATGTGATTTCATTGCCTAGATCAAAAGTTATTAGAAAAATAAGATGGACGGTTCTCGGCTCCTACAAGAAATGAAGGAGACAAGCTCTCCACAGTCTGATCTATGTATTTGGATCAGATGGTCCAGAGCTAGGCAGACCAGATCAATTTTTTCCCTTTAGGAACCGCGGGATCGATCTAGATTGTCTGATCTTCGATCGGACGGTCCAGGATCATCCCTCGTAATTGAGCGGGCTGACGCGATGCCACGTGGGCTCTACATGGACCAACCCGTGCGTGCCATGCGGCAGGATGCATCATGCAAGTGCGTGCCATGCGACACATGGTTCCCACGCAGGCTCTCACTTAAATTTTATTAAAATTGATTAAATAATGGTTTTAAAATTATTTAAAAATCATAGAAAATTATAAAATTCATAGAAAAATAAATACAAATAAAAAAATGTGAATGAGGCCTCTATGGATTCATCTTGATGAGAAGAATCCATATAAATTAAAATCCATAATTTTTATTAGGTATTTTTCCCTTAATTTGGGTTTAATTAAAAAAATTAAACCCTAATTACTCTCAAATTAATAATCCAATTAATTTGAAACTTTGGGGAAATGAAATTAAGCATAAAACACACCTTAGATGAATTTTTGAGGATTTAATTCTCTGAATTCAAAGGAAATTGAAATTTCATATGCCTAAACCTTAAATTAATTAATCTAATTAATCCTTAATAAAATAATTAAGAAAGTTTAATCTAACAACCTTAAATCACCGTAATGAACTTCAGTGAACATTATAACATCACTTAAACTCAATTAAACTTAAAAATCCTTAAATTGACCTAATTAAGCAATTAAACGAATTAAATAGTTTAATTAAATAAGCTAAAATTAATTAAATCATAATAAATCAACCAATAATTCAAAAATTATGAATAAACCCTCATTGAAAAGGAATTTTAGTGACAAATAAGAGAAAAATAAAACCCTTAATGAAATCTCAATAAATTAAGCTTAATTTAGGTTTTAATGAAATAACTAAAACTTTAATTACTCCCTAATTACAAACCTAATCAAGATGAAACTTTAAAAATTTGAAATTGGCATGTAACCCCACTTGTTAGAAAATTTTCAATCCTAATTGATCTCTAGATTAGGAGTTATTAAATTTCTAAATCCTTAGGTCAATGTTAATCAAATATTAGGTTAAGGAAATTAATTAATCTATTAAATTAAATGGTAATTAAAATAAATTTCAATCAAACATCAGAAAACTATTGAGAAACTTCTTTAAATTTCCTAAGTTAATAGTGATTAAATTCAATCTTAGGTTAATTAAATAAAACATTAGGTTAATAAAACTATTAATTAACTTAAACCTTAAAATTTGAATTAATAGAACTTAATGAAATCATTCATCTCTATTGACTTTAAGAATGAATCTAAAATTTAGGTCAATTAAATCAAATAAAATAATTAACCTAAGTACTTTAGGTTAAGCCTAATCTATGAACAAACCTAAAGTACTAATTCATTTTAATAAACTTAAACCTTAAGCTTACAAATCTATTATTTAATAACTCAAGTTAAATTGAATAAAATCAAACTCTTTAAATTAACATAAGCCAAATCAAATGAAACCCATATAGCTTAATTCAAAATGAAACAAATCAAACAAATTGAATCAAACAAAGTAATTCAAACAATTGAAATAATTCAAATCAAATCTAAAAAGAAAAGAAACATAAAACCATTCCAAAACATAAACAACATCAAAAGGATTAATTAAAATACTTAAGGATCTTAGTTAGACTTTTGGAAATTTCATTAGGATTTAGGATGTGAAATAAAGTGAGTTTCACCTAAAAATGAAATTCATTCTATTTCTCATTCTTGAAAACCTATACAACTTTAACAAAATAAAATGGAATAAAAATGGGAATTAAATCACTGAACCATTTGAATTGAAACCACCCAAAGGTAAAAATCAAACAAAATCGAACTTCAAATTTGAACTTGAACTTAAAGGATCCTAGCCAAGCCTTACCACACAAACCCCTCTTTTACACACACTAGATTACTTAGGTCATGAACTCTAGATCTAGGTTAGATCATTCTGTGATTTTCTTTTAATCTTTTGTGATATGTTGTGCTCTGCTTCACACATATGTGTGGTGTATTACTTTAGACTGGATGCCTAGGCTTGTTTTCTTGTTAGACTGGATGTTATGGCATTCTTTCTAGATTTAACACTATTTTCTACAGGGGACTGTGTTAAAGGGATCACTGTAATAAATAAATCATAAAATTATTGTTTGCTTGCATGTGCTAAAAATCTCTTAACATAGTCCATAGAACAGGTGGGCTTGGCAAGCAACTAATGCTAAGACCGTAAGTTTATAAAATATAAATTGCTTTGTGTGTTGTGTGTATTTCCTAACATCTGTTTTGCAAAGCTTAGGATTTCTTTTGAATTTTAAATGTAAATTTGAGCTTAGAATTAGGTTAGGATCTATGGGGTCTAGGATTAGCAGGAGCTGACCCAACTAGGAGATGGTGCGGTGGTCCCCTGTGGTGCCCGATGGATGTCCCTAAAGAAGGAGACTTTCCTAGAAGAAAGACCCATAGATCTAAACTTGTTGTTCTAGGCCAGGTTGTATAAGAGTAGAACTCGGCTGCCCATTTTTCTTTCTTCTGGGGTGTACAACAGTACCTGACTACGTCGACGTTTTTCTTATATAATTTAATTTGGCTTGATTTATTTTGGGTGTGCAATAGAAACATGATGCTTTTTTTAGGTTTCTTTCTGTGTTATGTTTGTGTTGTGATGAATGCCTGGATGTAGGCTTGTAGAATAAACTATATTTTATACCCAATTAGATCAATCTAAACATAAAAATTAATATAACTCATAATCTTCATATAAAAGCCTAGGCATTAAAATAAGATAAAATATTTAGCAACCCTTTAGTTGGTTGTTTTAACATCATGAATAAATCATATTATTTTACTCTTGATTAATGAAAGACTTTTATCTTTGCCAGAGAGCCTAGGCTTGACCTTTAAGAGCCTATGATTGAAGAAAACCTTCTTTTCTTCTGATTTGGCCCATAATCTTTTTCTAATTGCATGCATTAGGCATAAATTATGTACCTATGGCCTAAAATAAATCCTGAGTCCAAAATTATAAAAATTTGAAACATATGCATTAGTTAGGTGCATCTTCACATCCTACATGATCATAGGGATTAGGGAGTAAGTTTAGGTTTATATATTTCTTTCCTAAAAATGTAACAGCCCAGCCATCTTGCATTCATATGACTTAGGCTCATGGTTTTAAAATGTGCTTAGGTGGTGTTAGCTGGCAACCTTCTCCAGGCTAGTTGTAAGTCTAGAAGAGTTAGGGATAAGTTAGTTCCCTCAAGTGAGGAGAATGGCCAATGATTCTCAAGGACAGAACTAGGTCGAGCATCTGATATGTATCAGAAGCACCTGTATACTAGGTTCTGAAGCATCCTTTTAAGAATAAGTCTTCATCCCTAGCATTTCTGTAGTCTTGTGCTACTAGAATCTAAGCCCTAGATTTCTAAGAAAATGACAACTTCAAATTTAAAATTAAAATCCCAAATTTGAAGCCCATTCATAGGATAGTTGAAATGTCTAATGGGTATCCCAGTATTAATAGGCATTTACTACTCTTTCCCATTTGACTCTTGAAAATGACTCTCTCCAATTTGGACCTCTCCTAATTGAATTTTCAAGCATCAATCCTTTGAAAACTATCATAGTAGTCTTTAAGAATAACCACTTATTTCTTTAATCAAGAGTATTCTTAGGAAGAGACCCTTCCTAAGATGTAATTAACTATACAGGCTAGCCCTTATAGGGAACCATGATCCCAAGATAAAATAAACTTTGTTCTACTTTTCCATGCAGTTCCGGGGAAAATACCCTAGTACAGGAAAGACCCTAGCCTTAGGAGTCTTTTATTAAAATGATCAAATTCATTATAGGAGAGCATGTTTATCTTTCAAGATAATGTGTTTATTCCTTAATGCCATATTTGGTCATCTAAATAAAATATTTCTAAACTCTATGTGGTGTCATTTCTTTTCTCTATTACAAAGAAAACACCAACATATTTTTTGGCGACTCCACTGGGGAATGGTTCCTTTCTCCATCTTTAGAAATAAGGTGTTATTTTTATATATCAGTAGTGTGCTAGTGTGAGTCACCAGTCATGACTACCTTTCTTTCTATTGGACACTTCTACATTTCATCCTTGCTTGAATTTACCCAACATCTAGAAACAAAATCTGAAAGAAAATAAAAAAACGTGAGAGAAAGAGAAAATCATGGCCTTATTATTGGCTAAAATATTCCTAATAGGTCAAAAACCAATTTTGACCATATTCTGGTTATTTTGCTTTTTTTAATAAAAATAATTTTTATTTCTAAAAAAATAGGAAAATGGTTGGCCAGTTGATCTTTGTTGCCACTTTTGGCATTAGCTTTTTTGTTGACAGCAGCTGCTTACTTGATGGCTCCATCATCAAATTTGGGACTGGATTTGAGAACCTCAGCATTACTGCGAATGGAGTAACTCTTGCTTATATTGTTGAGGCAACTTTGAAAAATAAGCAACATATTCTGAAGTTTTCTAGTGTTTCTTTTCCTAATCTTGTTGAGGATAGGATGCTTACTAGCCAGACTATTGAAAGGGTCCAGCAGGGACCTATTCAAAAAAAATCAAAGCTGCCCACTTCAGAGGAATTTCCTACTCTATTTCCCTTTAGAACCTTTGAAGTAGGTTCCACCTCTAAAACATCATGACCAAAATCAAGAAAAAATGGGGAGGAGACTGGGAGGATAGCTCTTACGGAGAGGAAGCAGAGAGATATGCTAGACATGGAGCTAGCTATGAAGAGGGATGGATATATTCTTTCTGACACTTCCCCACTCTTAAGTGGAAGCAGATTCTACCCTTTGTCTGCTGTCCTAGAGGAGGAGGGTGTGATGAGGATTGCTAGTTCTCAACCCCATCCTTTCATCCATCATGAAAAGAAAAGCTTTACACAAATAAATAGGATATCCCAAGGTCATCTTCATCAAACATTATCTGGATGATTGGCACGATAGTCCATGATTTTGTCATAATTTGACATCACATTCGTATCCCTTCGTGCTATGAAAGGACAGGCACTAGCAGATTTCTTAGCAGCGCACCCACTTCCTACTAATTCTCCGCTTAATGATGACCTCCCTGATGAACAAATCATGAACTTAAGGGACACTAACATTTTCCATTATGAAATGTATTTTGATGGTGCAGCTTCTTTTCAAAAAGGAGAAGAACTACAATTTACTCTTCCATGGAAGGTAGGGGTAGGAATAGTTCTCCTAACTTCAGACCGTGATGTGATGAGACTCTCATATCATCTGTCCAATCCATGCACCAACAACGAAGCCAAATATGAAGCTCTGATTTCCAATATAGAGTTAATCATTGCACTATGTGTCCAGAGCATCAACATATTCAGGGATTCTCAGCTCATCATCAACCAAATTGTTGGGTCTTGCAAAGTTCTAAAGCCTATGCTCCATCATTACCACCAGTATACCATGGAGTTATTGGCTCAAATCCCAAAGGTCACTATCTACAAGATTCATCAAGGAGATAATGCTATTGCATATGCATTGGCCAAGCTCACCAAGGAGTTTGCATGCCCAAAAGATGAGTCCATTCCAATGTGAGTCCAAAATAGATAAGTCTTATCCCTTATTGACACTGAACTCATTGAGAGATTCTCTCTTGAAGGGGAGGTTGTCATTGCCGAGAAGGATGATGAGTCAGATTGGAGGCAGCCACTCATGGATTACCTAAACACGAACAAACTACCTTAAGAGAAGTCATTATCCCATCAGGTTTTTTAGAGAGCTCTCTCCTATGCTCTTATGGATGGCACCCTATACTGACGATCCTTCAATCACATGTGGTTACGATGTGTAGCCAAACATGAAGCTCATAAGATCATGACTGAAGTACATTCAGGTTTATGCAGAGCGCATCAATCTGGTCTGAAGATGAAAGTGAAGTTCAAGAGACTAGGATACTACTGGCCTTCGATGATTATAGGCTACATGGATGTTGCTAGGAGGTACCACCAATGTCAAGTGCAAGGTGTGGTCCTGCATCAACCACCCAATATTCTACATCCTTCATTGGCCTCATGGCCATTTTAGTGTTGGGGCACTGACATAGTGGGTATGATCGATCCTCCTTTTTCCAATGGTCACCAGTTCATTCTAACTGTCACCGACTACTTTCCCAAGTGGGCAGAGGCAATCCCACTTAGAGAAGTCACAGCTCAGCATGTGCTCCAATTTTTTAAGAATCATATCATATATAGATTTGGGGTGCCTCAACAATTTATATCCGATAATGGTACTACATTCAAGAGCACTAAGATCAATAGCTTTTCCTGAAGACATATCATAGAATACAAATATTCCACCATCTACTACCCGAGGGCAAACGATCTAGTAGAAGCAGTCAATAAAACCCTCATCCAAATACTAAAGAAGACACTCGATGATAACAAGCGACAGAGGCATGAGCAATTAGTTGAAGCCTTGTGAGCTTACCATACCACATACAAAACTCCAACTCAATCTGCCTCTTTCTCCTTAATGTATGGGTCCAAAGTAGTTTTACCATTTGAAGTGCACCTCTAATCATTAAGGACAGCTGTCGGTAGTAAGATCACAATAGAGCAGAATGCCAAATTGTGGTTGGAAGAGCTCGAAGGTTCGGAGGAGAGACGCTTCCGTGCATGCTAAAACCTTGAGTTGAACAAAGCCAAAATGATTCAAGCTCACAACAAGTTGGTCCATCCTTAAGCTTTTCAAGTAGGAGAGCTTATTTTAGTTCTAAGAAGACCAATTGTTGCCCATCAAAAGACGTAAGGTAAGTTTGGACCAACTTGGGAAGGCCCTTTTATCATAGAGAAGGCCTACCAAGGAGGATCTTATCAGCTCATACATTGTAAAGGAGAGCTCCCTATGCTTCTAATTAACAGGCTCTACCTAAAGTAATATTGTCCATGAAATCTTGTTTAAAAATAATCATCAATAAAGCTTCCTTTTCATATCAAATTCCATCTCTTATGTGTTAGGAATATATTTTTCTTGCGAATTGGCTACGGTGTGTTTAGGGTAGGTGTAAGAGAAGCCAAGCAACATCCTATCCCTCCGTAACACAAATATGAACTACATTCAATCCTCTAGTGCTATTAGCGTAGGTCTAAGAGAACCAAAGAGGCATTTTATTTTGACTAGCGTAACTAAGTTTGGTGTAAGAGAACCCAAGTGGCATCCTTTCTTGGTGGAGTCACATTTTTACGTGTTTAGGGTAGGTGTAAGAGAACCCGAGTGGCATCATATTCACTCGATCACAACAAAATTGAACATATACCTTTTATCTTGAGCTATTTTGATGTGGGAGCAAGCCCTTGTGGCACTCACTCATTAGCTTCTCTAGGTCGGGCTGATATGCTACCATATTAATGTGTCACCAGAGGGATCATTTATCTGGCAAATGTGAGACCCCGCACTTTCTTCCTGACTTGACCATTACAAATCGATGAGTGCCCTATTAATTTGGTAGGCCTTACTATACAACCAGTAAGCTATCCCATGTTGACTTTGTTTAAGAGGATGTAAGCCTACACATCATCCTCTTAGACTAGCTATCATGTACTGATTGGGTCGAGTATATTGGAGGCTTAGGGTAAGTCCCCTAATGGGTCCTTTTCTCTTGACTACTTCAAGCCTAGATTTAGTCCCTACACAGGACTCCTTGCTTAATAGTCACCCTAGGTTGGATTGCCCCTATTGAGCTGAAGACAAATTTTCTCAGTAATCAATTCCGCTTTAGAGAAATGTAAGTCTACACACATTTTCTCTAGGCTGATTATCGCACACCGACGGGCACCTTAGGTTGGTTGGTTATTATCATGCTGATGGAGACCCACCCGGTGGATACACCACTATTGGCAGATGTGAGTCTCTATGCTTTCTCCTTGAGTTGGCCGCCAAATACCTACAGGCTTTCTTTTACAGGGTTTTGGATAACTCCCCCTATGATACCTCCCCTATGGGCATTCTATTTGGATCACGTCCTTAGCGACCCCATTTAGATACTACCCAGGTTACTTTTGGATTGGAGAGTCCCCCTTTCCTAGTAGCTGCCCTTATGGTTAGATAATTTGTTCAACAGATATGCAGATTCTCCCTTGGTCTAGTAAGTCTAAGATAGGACTAGGCTGATATGAGCTCCTCCTCAGTGTGGTCCCTTGCAAACCAACAGGGTCCACGATAACATAAAATAAACAAAATATATCTTCGCTTGTGGATTAGGAAATTTAGACCCCCAGTGGCCCCTTTTCCAAGCAAACATCCTATCTTTAGGGCAGTGTCAGCAAAACTCCTTATAGGAATTGTCTGACTACCTTGAGTTGAGATAAGTCCCTGGGTCGGCACTCTCTCAGTAGTCGCCCTTAGGTTGGGATCAACTTGTTGTGCCACCAACGAGTCACCTTAGCGGTCATCTTTTCTTTGAAAGATATAATTCCATTATGCATTATTTCCACCATGATTGTTGAACACCAAGGGGCAGACTTAGGTCGGGTTCGATTTATTGGAAGCAATCGATCGCCCTAGTGGTTCCTTATGTAGGAGGATGTGAGCCTACACTTTTTACCTAACTTGACCATTGCACACTGAAGGGCACCCCTTGGGTTGGTTAGTTCTACTTCACAGTCGGTAGACTATCCCTTTGGATTTCTAAATCTAAGACAGGTTTAGGCTGATATTAGCCCCTTCTTAGTGGATCTATTGCACACTAAGGGGATCCATCAAATTAAAATAAATGAAATTAAAACAAATGCAATTTAATCAAATGACATTATTCTGACTACTTTCTAGTTGATATAAGTCCCCCAGTGGCATTCATTCAGTAGTTGACCTTAGTTGGGTTCGATTTGTTGTACCCAATAGATCACCCTAATGGTTGTCCCTTACCTTTAGGGATGTAAGTTAGCTACGCTTCCCCCTAGCACAACTATTGTACATGAAAGGTAAGCCTTTTTGGTTAGATAGTTCTACCGTGTAGCTAGTGAACTACCCCTTTGAATTGATAAATTTGAGATAGGCCCAGGCTGACATAGCCCCTTCTTAGTGCGGTCCATTACAAACCGATAGAGTCCATCTCAAAATCTAAACTTAAAAAAATAATCAACCAACATCTTCCCAATGGGACATAGATAACCCCAACCTCCCCTGTGGAGTCAATTGAATCCAACTCAAAACTTCATTCCTCAGCGAGTGCACCTTCAAAAGAAATCTCATCAAATCCCTATCCCTAGTGGAGCCACAAATTTTAACATGAACCTACTTCCCTAGTGGAAGGTTCATGCATCTATCCATAGTGGATTATACATTCTAATCCCCAGTGGATCTTCTCCCAAATCATATTTTACATCCAAATTAAAGCCTCTCCTCTATGGATGAGCTGAACCTGCCCTAGTGGAAGGTTCACATGCTTGATCCCTTAGTGGATCCCTTCTTCCTCCCTTATTCCCATAGCATGAGTGGAGTTGCATTGCACTAAGATCTTGATTTCTTCTACATCTCACATTTAGGAGTAAATTATTTTGGTTAGTGTTTGCGATCCTTCGGACATCATTGATCATCTCGGTCAACACCAATACGTGCGGTGCACCTCGTCAGTCACACCACACCTATTGGGCGCCCTTTGTTGACCTTACTTTTGAAGTGAGCTCTCAACTTCCTTATCAGAGATCTAGGACTCTCATAAATACTAAGAGTTCCTTAGTCTTAAGACACTTCTAGAGATTAAGTGAACACTTAACCTAACCCTATAGACTTAGAAGAGTTAGCCATAGGGATATGTTGTGCCTTAGAAATTTAGGAGGGCTTGCCTACCCTATAGCCTAAACCCAATCCTTGCTTCCTTCTTTCTAAACAAACCTCAAATTTAAATCCAAATTCCAAAATCAAATTCAACTTCAAATGATTGAAACCCAAGATTAAATTCAAACTCCAAATCCCTCCCTAAGCTCTTTAATTTTATCTTATGGACTTGGCCTCAACCAAATTCAAATCAACTCCAATCCAATTGATTTCATCAAGTAGCAAATTCAACCAAAAATCAAATCCCAATCCAAATTCCAAATTAAATCAAGTCCCAAATCAAATCCAACTTCAGATGATTGAAACCCAGGATTAAACCCAAACCCAAAAATCTCTTCCCAAGCCATATTTACCACCTTCATATGCTTAGCTAAAACTCCTTCAAACTAATTTGGTATTTATTTCAAATCATTCTTAATTTATATCCACAAATATAAATGAAACCCCCTCCAATCAAAAAAAAATAAATCAAACCAAACCAATTCTACTTAAGCCCTTTTGACCTAGATACCTCAACTTGGTCAAACTTGCTTCTAAATCACTCTAAAGTCAAGTGATTCTCTCACAACCTATTTATATCTTCAGTTATATTCAAAAATATAAATGAAATATAAATTTAAATGGTCCAAACCAAATCCAAAGCAAACCAAATTCCAACTTTTAGCCCTTTTAGCCAAACTTTTGAACTTGGCTAAATGATATCCAAATCAACTCAAAACCCATGGATTTCTACATGATTTAGTCATTCCTTCAATCATTGATGCAAATATAAACATAAACCACCCTTGTCAAACCAAACCCATGTCAACCCAAGTCAAGCCCATGTTGATCCTTTTGACTTGAAAATTATCATGTGAACCAAAACCCATATGGCTCCAAACCACTTGTAATTTGATTTATATTTCCACTTAAATCCATAGATCAAATCAACTACACTTGAATCAAGCCATGATCAAGCCAACTAACCCATTTAGGTCCACTTGACCCAAAGTAACCTAAAGACCTTCTTAAGCCAAGTTCTATTCTAACCCTAATTGGAATGAACTAAGCCCATCTAAGCCTTCAATCATGATCAACAATTATCATAGGGTGATCAATTACATTGAATTGGGTCAAATTAGTCAAACCTATCCATTGACCAAGTCAATATTTAGCCTAAATAAAACTCAAACTAGATAAAATCCACCATATGCCAAATTCATTGAAACCATTGACTCAAACCCATTCATGATCAATGATTAAACATGACCAAGCCCTCACTTGAGCCAAACCAAGTCCAATTGGGCATTTGACATAAGTTGACCCAAATTGGCCTAAAGAGCTAACATAGGTCAAATCATGATTTGATCCAAATTTATTGCAACCAATGGCTCAAGTTCAATCCAAATCAATTGTTGAACTTGACCAAGTCATAATTGAGCCCAAGTTGACCAATTGGTCAACTTGACCCAACCTAGCCCAAATTGACCTAAAGGGTCAAATTTGTCAAAATTCAAATTAAATATAAATTAAACCAAACAAAGCATACAATCATTTTCAATTGACCAATTAAACTTGACTCAACACCTAACCCAACCCAATTTTGTCAAATTGGTCAAATTGGTCAACTTGACCAATTTGATCCTTTTGAACCCAAATGAGTCAAATCCAAACCTAGGCCAAACCAACCCAAATAAATTGAACCAAAATATCCCAAATCATTATTTGAACCTAACCCAAGCCTTGGTTTGACCCAATTTGACCAATTGGTCAACCCAACCTAACCTAGCCCAAATGAACCCAAATCATCCAAAATCACTTTATGCAACCTTGGTGGTTGGCCTAACCCGACCTAATTAGACCCTAGGTTAGCCCCAACACAACCTGGGGAGGCTGCCATTACCCTCACTCCCTGGCAAGCCACATGGCACTCCAACCATGAACCGATGCTCCAATGACAAAAAAATTATGGGATGAATCTCGTTCATCCATCACGGGCAATTGAGGGGTATACCCCCTCAATTCGAGCAAAAAACACAGGAAATTACAATGAGAGAATTCCTAAGATGATTTTGAACTCCCTTAGAGCACTCCCAAGCATTCTCAAGCCCTCCTCGATTGGCATTCCCCATTCCTGAGCAAAACCAAAATAGGACATCACTCCTTCCAGCAATACTCCCTCTCTACTAAATCAAACTTCAATCCCTTGCACCCACACCATTCTTGTACTCTATTGAAGCCAACTGAACCTTCTCCAAGCCTTCCCAAGCATCCGAGATAGGAGTTCAATCATAGCCGAGGCCTTTGAGTGCATGGATTGGTTGACCAAGCACTTTACACCAAATTGAGATAAAAGCTTCTCAAAAGGGCCTCGTCTCAACTAGACGAAGCTACCTCCGATGACCCACAGCTAGACATTAGCTCTGGTGAGGTAATTTTGCAAATTAAGCCTTATATGGAAAATGGGTTCATCTTTTATGAAGTAAATTCGAATACCATAAGTTTTTAGCCATTGCATGCATGTGCCTCCCTTCCCCAAAGGTGTGGTATTAATTTGCAGGCAATCAGAGCATGGGTGATCTAAGATCGAATGGGGAAAGACGGATGACATTCATCTTTCACTGCTCGTGAATGGGAGAGATCATGAGCCATTCGTTCTACACAATTGGAATAGAGAGCTCTGATTATATCTCACATTAGATCCCCTACTTTCTTTCCTAAACCATGGATTGAATCATGGTGATCAAGATTGACGCCAATAGAAAGTGTGTTCAGCCATCCAGTTAGTCTGATGTGACAACTTAAATAGCCAATCTCACATAAAAGCGTCCAACCACCACCACATGGCCAATGGGATTAAAGCTTTAATTAGGCTATTTTAATTTATTTTTAAGGCTGAAACTTCCCAAAATTCATAACTAATTGTAGAAAAATCTTTAAAAAAATATAAACTTTAGCTCATTTTAAAGCTATTTCATAGTAGAATCTCAAAAAATTATTATTAATTGACTTTGAATAGTAGTTTTTACTTAATTAAGGTTTAATTAGAAACCCAATTAGCTTAATTACTCTTTAATTAACCACCCAATTGATTCCTAATTTTCTATGGTTGTTTAGGGAGATGACCTCTGCCTCCCCCATTTTTGGGATTTTATTAGTTGCTCAATTAGGAAAATCAATTGATTAAGCCTTAATCACTTTCTTAATTTAATCAATGATAACTAGTGAATGAATAGTAGTTTAATTAATTATTTAATCCTAATTACCTCTGTGGAACAGTAAGGGAACTTAGGGAGTGTAATTGGGATATTTTTCCTAATTCATTTCTTAGATTTCCTTCACTTTTTGGAATTAAATTAATTGATGATTAATGAGGTAATTAAGTGCTTAATTAATTACTTAATTTTCAAGAAAAAAATCAGAGTCTAATTGAGTGTTTGAAATGGCTTAGGGATTAAGGATTGAGGCCTTCTCCTTGATCCCTTTCTTTAAGCTAATTTTATCATTCTAATCAAAATATAATCAAAGAATTCAATCAATTAATTAATAAGCTTGATTTAACTCAATCTAAAATCGACTTCACACCTAAGAAACATTTAATTGATCTTGGGTAGCTCTTTGGGTGTTCAATAACCCAAAGTGAGATAATGAAATTATGGTTAGCTCACATGTGTGAGAAAATTATAAAAGTAGTTAAGAGAGATCCCTTAAGCCTAATTAACTATAAATCATGAGCTAATTGCATTAAGCCACTTTCATTTCTTAGGAGCATTGCAAATTTACTTTTCATGTGATTGCATATCACATTAGCTCATTATTAATTGGTTAATTAACTTAATGTGATATAGGTAAGGGTTAATTAATTCACTTAATTCATACCTTAACCTAATTAAAACATAAAACCAACCTAAATTTTCTTCATTAAACAAAATTAATTCACACATGGGGAATTGGATTAAGATTAGCAAACCTCTTTCATATTTCCTAAATCAAATCAAACTCAAGATAAAGAAAAATGTCTTTACAAAACTTTGGTTTATTTTAAATAGCCTTATTTAGTATGATTGTCCTTAAGAATAAATTGGGATGAATGAGATCATGTGCTTATATTCCTTTATTTCTTTCCAATCATGTTAAATATTGCTTGCCATGTAAAATCATGCATTCATTTCTTTTAAAATTAATTAAATGAAATGGTTTCTTTTATGTCAAATTGCATGTGTTGATTTAAATTAAGAATAGGTGTGACTATTATTACTATTAAATCAAAAGTTATTTTAAAAGCTCATAAATCAATTATAATAAATGGAGTGATGTTAATTATAAATAGCTATAAGTTATCATGTGTTGATAATATAAGATATGTAATATGAAGTTCTCTTTTCATATCTTACATGGATTCATATAGGATTTACAAATGTATAGTTCATTTGAAAAGAACACAACATCTGTCCAAATCTATTACTATGCATCTCCATGCTAAGACTTAGGAAGAATTTCATATCATATATGTAAATCATATAATCAAATCAAATACAATTTCTTGCATGACTTCTTGCTCTTGTGGCTCTTTTGTACATTCAGCTATATCTAAGAAAAGTGGTATATTAATGAAATCCTGTGGCTAATAGTCTTAAGTTAAGTAGGTCTTACTTATGCACCGTGAATAATGGCGTCGACTCACTTAAAACTCTTATACACATGTATGTATGATGACCAATGAATAATAATGACAAATAAATCAAATACAACTCTTGCATGGGTTTTCCTGTCCTTATAATTGCTTATACATCTACATATATCTAAAAAAAGTGGTATATTAGGGACACCCCTGGCTAGAGGCTTAAGTAGTCTTGCATCTTAGGCCCCTGGTGCAAAACAATGGTAACGTACTCACTTAAAACTTTATACATGTGAATGTGTATCTAACTAATGGATGAAAAATCTCTCTTTTTCTATTAAAAAGACATGCACTCATAATTCAATCAAATGAAATATCTAAATTTTAAACACATTCCTTTGCAGTCAACATTTAAGTGTGCTAAGACATGCATTATATGTATAGGTATGCTTAGGATTTAATCATATGCATGATATACATGATGGAAAGAAATGAATAAACATGTGTTATGTGATAGTAATTTATTTTAATTAATCTTAAGATGCCTTTATTATTGAATAAATTCATTTAGAGTGAACTTAAACTTAGGATTGATTAAAACATGGAATAAGCCACTCACTAAAAAAAAATTTATTAATTAACATACTTTAGAAGTGACTTAAAGTAGGGATGAAATAGGGGCCTCCTCTCTTTCTTCTCTTTATAAGACTTAGTTATTTTATGTAGGACAAATGAAACAAAAGAATATATTAAGTAAAATCTTCAAATCAATTAAATCACTTAAAGAGAAATAAACCCTTTATAAATTGAATCCTTCACACTTAGCAAAATTACAACTCTAAAGCTTAGTTAGGACATACCACACAAGCCTTGATGCACACACTTTAGACTAAGTCATCACTTCAATCTTTATGTTAGGGTGGTGTATGGCTTGATGTATGCTTATTTTGTGATGTATTGTTGTAGACAAGATGTAGGGTGTATGTATGTAGTTTGGATGTTAGGTTAGTATTAGCCTAATGATATTTTTTATATGTGGATGTGCTTAAGGGGTTGCTGTAATAAAAATAAAAAATATAAATACTTTTGTTGTGTAGGTTACTTATACCCCTAAGCATAGCCCAAGTTAGGACAGGTGGGCTTGGTTACCTATGTATGGGGTGTTAAGTCCAAATTATTCATATAACTACTTTTGGTTGTATGGTATGTTTAGCTAACATTTATTTTGTAGGTGTAGCTAGATTTACTTTCCTTCTTTTAATGTAATTTTACATTAAGATTAGGATAAGTGTTATGGGGGATTAGGATGAGCATTGGTTATAAGACCAAGTCTTATGTATTAGATGATGCCTTTGGAGCAAGCACATCCAAATCAAGATAAAAGAAAGAAATAGAGCAAATCAAATGAAGAAATGAAAGAAGAAAGAAGAAAGAAGTAAAGAAGAAAGAATGAAGAATGAAGACTCCCCACATAACATTCATCATTTGTAATTTTAATATTCTTTCATTACACCGGGACGTATAAGGGTAGAGCTCGGCTACCCACATTTCTTTACGAGTTGTATGGTTGTACCCGACCACATTGGTCTCTTATTCTTTTGCGATAGCTTTATAAAATTATTTGATATTTTGTTTAGCTTGTACATTAGAGAAAGCATGCCTCTTCATAATTTATTTATGATTGGTGATTATTGTATGGCCTAAATGCGATTAGGCTCCTAGGATAAAAATTAATTTTTATACCCAAACTAACAACTCATAATTAAATGTCTAAAATAACTCATAATCTCATATAAAAGCCTAGGCCTTAAATCAAGATAATAAAAATATTTAGTAACCCCTTAGCTAGATGTTGTTTGTTTAAACATCATGCATAACTATCTTATTTCACTCTTGTTAAAAGAGAGCTTCCATCTTTTCCAGATAGAAATGGGCTTAACTTTTAAGAGTCTATGATGGAAGAACACCTCTTTCTCTTTAGATTTGGCCCATAATCAACTTCTCATGCATTTAGGCATACAAAATCCTATAGCCTATGTCAAAATAAAGAGTCCAAAATTAAATAAAATTTAATAAAATTTGCATTAGATTAAGTCATTATTCATGCCACTCATGCTCTAGTCTCTTAGGGAGTAGGTTTAAGGACTTAGTTTTTTTTCTAAATAAATAACAGCTTAACCATCTTTCAAACCATATGACTTGACCACATGGATTTAAAGCGTAGGAGGAGTTAGCTGGCTATCACTCCAAGTGATTATAAGTCTAGCAATCAAGTGATTTACTCTCTCTTATGGAGATAAACCATATATCCATTTTTACCTTAGATTTAGGTCATTCTTTGGCCCTCACCAAAGCTCCCTAGATTTAGGATCTGAGGTCGCCATTTTTGTTTTGGGCTACAAGCACAAATCCTCACCTCTTAGGAATCCTAACAATCTTGTGTTATAAGAGTATAAGTCCTAGCTCTCTAATAAAGTTTCAACTCAAACATATAAAGCCCAACCATAGGATAGATTGGAATGCTCACTAGGCTTCCTAGTATCATGTGCATCCCCTACTCATCTCCTTTGGCTTCGATAATAAATCTCTCCTTTCAATCTATTCCAGTTGATCTTCCAAATATAACCAATTTATTGATAGCCCATCTTTGAATTCTTTGGAAACAACAATTATCTACTTTAATTGCGAGTATTCCTAAGGAACTCACCTTCCTTAGGATGTAATTAACTATGGGGGCTTGCCCCCATAGGGAACTTTAAAACTTAGTTTAAATAAACCCTACTTTATTCATTCATGTAAAGTGGGGAAAAAATCTTTAGTATAGTTGAAGACCCATCATGCCTTAGGAGTCCTTATTAGGTATTTAGGTCCATCGTGGGGTAGTGACTTCTATCTTTTGAGATAGTACACTATTTTTTGATGTCATACCCGATTACCTTAATAAATACATCCTCAGATCTGAGTGGTGTTCCCCTCACATATACACAGACAAACACAACCAAAAATAAACACCATAGTGGCACAACATGTCGAACCTGACCTAAGGGCGACTATTAAGAGAGTGCCAACCCGGAGACTTATCTCAACTCAAAAGTAGTTAGGCGATTCTTATAGGGAGCTTTGTTGACCTGCCTAAAGATAGGATGCCTGCTTGGAAAAGGTACCTAGCTTTGCTCATCCATGAATATATATATATATATATATATATATATATATATATTTTTATTTATTTATTTATTTATTTATTTATTTATTTATTTTGTTTATATATTTGCATGGACCCTGTTGGTGTACGAGGGACCACACTAAGAAGGGTCTTATATCAGTTAGTCCTATCTCAGACTTACTAGACCAAGGGAGAATCTACATATCCACAAGACAAATTCTCTTACCACAAGGGTGGCTACTAGGAAAGCAGGACTATTCAATCCTAGTAATCGGTGTCTAAATGGGTCAGCTAAGGATGATCCATTATCGTCATGTGGAGGAGCTAGGGCTTTATCCAAGACCCTGTAAAAGAAGCTTATAGGTATATGGTGGCCAACTCTGGGAAAATGCTTGTAGACTTACATCTGCCATGAGTGGTGTATCTAACGGGTAGGTTTCCATTAGCATGGCGATAACCAACCAACCTAAGGTGCTCATCGATTTACGAAGATCAATCTAAGAAGAAGGCTTGTATACTTACATCCTCACAGATGAAAATGATCATCGGGATAGTCTGTCGTCAGTGAGATAGGCGTTATCCGACCTAGGGTGACTACCAAGTAGGGAGTCCCATGTAAGGACTAGACCCAAGCATGAAGTAGTCAGCAAGAAAGGAGCCACTGGGGGACTTATCCTAAGACTCAAATATACTCAACCCAGTCAGTGCATAATGACTAGTTCAAGAAGAAAGCGTGTAGACTTACATCTTGTTAAACAAAGTCAACATAGGGTAGCTTTCCGGCCGCACAGTAAGGCTTACCAAACTAATAAGGTACACATTGATTTGCAATGGTCAAGTTAGGAAGAAATCTTATAGACATACTTCTGTCAGACAAGTAACCACTGGAGTGACACACTAACAAAGTAGCTTGTCATCCCAACCTAGAGCAGTTAATGAGTGGGTACCACATGGGGTTTTATCCCACATAAAAATAGCCTAAGATAAAAGATATATGTTTATCTTATGTGATTATGTGTAGTTTGTGTTGGTGTTGTGTCACTAAAGGATAGGATGCCACTTAGATTCCTTACACCTACCCTGAACACATCGTGGCAGATTCACAAGCAAAGATATTTTTAACCAATATGAAGAGATGGAGTTTGAGATAAAAATTTTTTTATTGATAATTGATTTAAAATAAGATCTATGGATAGTATTTCTTTAGGTTGAGCCTGTTGATTGGAAGCATTGGGTGCTCTCCATTACAATTTATAAGCTAGTAAGATCCTCCTTGGTAGGCCTTCTCTATAATAAAAGGGCCTTCCCAAGTGGATTCAAACTTGCTTCCCACCTTTCGATGGGGAACAATTGGTCTCCTTAGAACTGAAATAAGCTCTCCTACTTGAAAAGCTCTAGGATGGACCAACTTGTTATGAGCTTGAATCATTTTGGCTTTATACAACTCGAGATTCTGGCATGCCCGGAGGTGTCTCTCCTCTAAACCTTTGAGCTCTTCTAACTGCAACTTGGTGTTCTGCTTCATTGTGATTTTACTACTCATAACTATCATTAATGATGGGAGTTGGTCTTCTATTGGTAGAACTATTTCAGACCCATACACAAAGGAGAATGGGGTAAATTGAGTTCAAGTTTTGTATGTGGTACGGCAAGCCCATAAAGCTTTAACTAACTACTCATGCCACTATCGCATATTTTTGTCGAGTGTATTCTTTAATATTTGGATGAGAGTTTCATTGAAGGCTTTTGCCAAACCGTTTGCCCATAGGTAATAAATGATATAATATCTTCAATCTATGTTGTGTCTCTGAGCAAAGTTATTGATTTTAGTGCTCTTGATTGTAGTACCATTATCGAATATAATTCATCGAGGCACCCCAAACCTATACGATATGATTCCTGAAAAACTGGAGCACAGGCTGAGCTATGACCTCTCTAAGTAGGATTACCTCTACCCACTTAGAAAAGTAGTCGATGGTAGCTAGAATGAATCGATGACCCTTAGAAAAAAGAGGATCGATTGTACCCACTATGTCGGTACTCCAACACTCAAATGGCCATGAGGCCAATGTAGGATGTAGAATGTTGGGTGGTTGGTGTAATATCACATCATGCACCTGACATTGGTGGCATCTCCTAGCTACGTCCATGCAATCTATGATCATCGAAGGCCAGTAGTATCCTAGTATTTCATCTTGGCTTTCATCTTCGGACCAGATTGATGCGCTCCGCACAAATTTGAGTGTACCTCAATCACAACCCTACGGGCTTCATGTTTGTCCAAAAAATGAAACCACATATGATCAAAGGACTGCCAGTACAAGGTGCAATCCACGAGAACATAGGAAAGAGCTCTCTACTTCACCTGGTGTGCTGGTGACTTCTCTTGAGATAGTTTGCCCATATTTAGATAATCCATGAATGGTTGCCTCCAATCCAGCTCCTCATCCTTTTTGGCAACCGTAACCTCTGCTTTAAGAGAGATTCTCTCAATGAGTTCAGCATGAACAAGGGATAATACTTGTCTATTTTGGACCCTTATTGGTATGGACTCATCTTCCATACATGCCAACTCTTTGGAAAGCTTGGCTAATGCATCCGCTACAGCATTTTCTCCTCGAGGAACCTCATAAAAAGTAACATCTAGGATGTGGACTAACAACTCCAAGGGGTACTTTTGGTAGTGATGGAGCTTAGGCTGCAAAATCTTGTAAGACCCAGTAATTTTGTTGATAACTAGCTGAAAATCCCCGAAGATGTTGATATTATGGATGCATAGTGTAATGGCTAACTCTAGACCGATAATCAGAGCCTCATATTCACCCTCATTATTGGTGCATAGATTGGATAGATGATATGAGAATCTCATCACATCGCGGTCTGGAGATAGGAGAATTATTCCTACCCCTTCCTTTCCTAGAAGAGTAGATCGTGATTCTTCTTCTTTTTGAAAGGAAGTTGCACCATCAAAATACATCTCCTAGCGATGAATACTAGTGTCCCCTAAGTTCATGATTTGTTCATCGGGGAGGCCATCACTAAACGGGGAATCAGAAGAAAGTGGGTGTGCTACTAAGAAATTTGCGAGTGCTTGCCCTTTCACCGCACGGAGGGGAACAAAAGTGATGTCAAAGTATGATAAAATTATGGACCAACGTGTCAACCGTCTAGATAGCATCGGCCGTGTCATGAGATATTACAGTGGATTAATCCTGGAGATTAGGTTCACCTTATGAGAAAGCATGTAATGCCACAACTTTTGGGATTCGAAGATTAATGCTAGACAGTGCTTTTCAATAGGTGGATAATTTGCCTCAGTAGATATTAGATGATGATTGAGATAATAGAGTGTGTTCTCATTCCCTTCATCATTGGTTTGAGCCAGCAAAGTGCCAAGGGAGTCGTCTAATATGGTAGTATATAGTATGAGCGGCTTGCCCAGGATAGGGGCTGCTAGAACTTGTGGCATCATTAGGTAGCA
Organism: Cymbidium sinense; assembly: GCA_021442155.1. Taxonomy (NCBI): domain Eukaryota; kingdom Viridiplantae; phylum Streptophyta; class Magnoliopsida; order Asparagales; family Orchidaceae; genus Cymbidium; species Cymbidium sinense. Next base: position 42,390,650 of record CM038225.1, on the reverse strand, counting down.
TTTAATGTCTTCAAAGGCATGTTGACACTTGTCATCCCACTTGAACTTAGAGTCATTTTTGATAAGTGCTAAAAATGGTTAGAACCTTCCTGATAGGTTGGAAATGAAGCGTCTTAGATATGATAACCACCCTTGAAATGATCTGAGTTGAGTTAGACTTTTAGGGGGTGGCATTTCTAATAATGCCTTGATCTTCTCCAGATCAATTTTTATTCTACGATGCAGGAAAACAAACCTAAGGAATTTCTCTGAAGCTACTTTGAATGCACACTTCAGGGGATTCATTTGAAGGTAAAATTACCTTAATTGTTCAAAAACTACTCTCAAGTCAAAGAGATAGTCTTTCTTTTATTTACTCTTGACTACAAGATCATCGACGTAACATTCGACTTGATGATGAATGAGTTCATCAAAGATTTGAGTCATGGCCTGCTGGTATGTAGCACCGATATTTTTAAGGCCAAAAGGCATGACTCTATAGCAAAAAATTCTGATCAGGGTTTGAAACGCAGTGTTTCTTTCATCTTCAAGGCCATCTTTATTTAGTTATAACTAGATGAGCCATCCATGAAAGACAAGACTGCATGAGATGAGGCAATGTCCACCATCAGTTCCAGGGTTGGTAGTGAAAATTCATCTTTAGGACATGTCTTATTCAGATCCCTAAAATTGACGCATATGCAAATTTGGCCATTCTTTTTCTTAACTAGAATGACACTGGCCAACAAGGTAGGGTATTTTTCTTCCTTGATAAAGCTAGCATCAATTAGTTTCTTGACTTTAGAAATGACCTACTATTCAATATCTAATTTCATGCTTCTAGAAGCTTGCTTGATAGGGATAACACTATGATCTATTGCTAGTTTGTTGACTGCTGCGTCAAGAGATAAACCTTGTATCTCTTTGTAACTCCATGCAAAGCAGTCCTTAAACTCAGTCAATAGCCTAACTAAGTCATCGGTTTCAGTATCATTCAATAAAGAACTGATGTATGTCGGACATGGATTATCTTAAGTTCCCAAGTTGATTTCATTGAGCTCGTCGATGGTTGATCTGATCTCCTCCTTGAAATTTGGTGGTGCATCTCTGACTTCAAGATCATTTGGATCATCTGATATTTCTAAACACACCTCCTCATATGAGTTTGCATGATTTGAAAAGAACCTATCAGATTCCAAATGATTAGTGATGACTAAGCAATGATTGTCATTATCGACTGGACCCACTGTACCGAATCCTAATTGTGATCTTAATTGAGGATGTTTGCTTTGATTATCCCATAACCTTTCAAAATAGTTTGACTTGTGTTTAGACCAAGTATGTGGGATTAATCCCTTATTTACTAAATTAAGAACATAAGGCAAGTACCAATCAAAAGGTAATTGTATTAAATCTTTATATGAATCATCCTTAAGTTCTACATCAGCTTCTTAACATAAGGATGATGCTCCCAAAAAGAACCTCTGAATTTTTCCATCTGTGGATGACTTAGGGGCTTCCTTAACTACCAAACCCTTAACTTTTTGAGAAGAGAGTAGGGTTAGAGCTAAGGTTCCCAACTGACTCTTGACTGTCTCATATGCAGACTTGGATACATTTATGCTTTACTTTGGAGCCTGGTCTTCATCACTATAATGCTCCAACGTCACCTTCAAAGGGATCTGCTGCTGAGAAGAGTTGGCTAGTGTGCTAACCACATAAGATTCATTCTCTAAACTATGTTCTTCATCTATGTGGATAGCAGGTGTACTCCTGGTGGATGGGACATACCTCCTATTAGGTGGCCAATAGGGAGGCTTTCCATCTCAGGGGCTGCCTCTGAACTATCCTCTGCCTTTGCCTGGAGGAGGTCGGGTCATCCTACCCATATGTTCGAATGGCATCATGAATTATGGGTGGAATTTAATGTCAGGCTATATATCTTCCCCTGAGTCCATATCTCGCTCTCTTTTGATTTCTTTTTCTATTTCTTTTTTTCTTTTCTTTTTCTATTTTTTATTTTTCTTTTCTTTCTTTTTATCCCTCTTGGGGATCTTGACTAGATTCATGAGAATGGGCATGTTGGGTTTGGGGAAGAAAATAGGCTGCATCCTCATATATCCTGACCTCATGTAGTGTGAAGGGCTTGAGATCTCCTTTGACATAGTACGCAATTTTGCATCTCACAAACTTCATGCACTGGTGTAGAGAGGATGGAACTGTGTTGTTTTCATGTATTCATGGTCTCCCAAGCAAAGCATTGAAAGATGTATCCGAGTCTATGACATGGAACTTGGCTTCAGTCTTCTAACCATCTATCTCTAGTGGCAACATAATGGAGCCTAAGGCCCTCTCACCTTGTTTATTGAATCCTCTTAATGTCATCCTCTCTTTTTGGAGTTTAGAGATGTCACCTCAAGTTGGCAAGGGTTCTTAAACTCATAATGTTGACTGATGCACCTTGGTCAACCAGAACTCTTGAAATCTTGTATCTTCCAATGTCCACTTTGATGTAAAGAGGGTGGTTGTGCTTGGTCATTTCTAGAAGTAAGAATGTAATTTTGCATTAGGAATTAGAATTGGTATTATGGGGTATTAGGATGAGTTGTGGCTAGAAGGTTTTGTCCTGGAAGGCCCTATGATGCCTTTAAAGTAAGTAAATCCAAATGAATAAATGAAGGAGATATGAAGAATGAAGATAAGAAGACCCTCATAACATTTATTCATTTGTAAATTATAATTATTCTTTCATAATTCAGGTTATATAAAGGTAGAGCTCGGTGACTCATTTTCTCTTTTCAGGTTGTACGGCGGCACCTGACTGCACCAGCCTTTTATTCTTTTGTGTTGGATTTATAAAATACTTGATGTTATGTTTGAACTGTGCAATAGAGACAACATGCCTTTTCTAGTTTCTTTATGAATGTTGATTTAATGTTTGGCCTGGATCCGATTAGGCTCTTAGGAAAAAAATTAATTTTTCTATCCCAACTACAACTCATAACTAAATTATTTAAATAACTCATAATCTCATATAAAGCCTAGGCATTAAATCAAGATGATTAAAAAAATTTAGCAACCCCTTAGTTGAATGTTGAATGTCTAACAACAAGTATTCATATTGCTTCAGCCTGGCAAAGAGAGTGTTTCCATCCTTGCACGATAGGGGAAGACTTGACCTTTAAGGGTCTCCTCTGTAGTGAAACACCTCTTTTTTTCTGATTTAGCGAACAACCTCATTTCATCATGCATTTAGACATATAAAGATCCTATGTCCTTTGTCAAAATGAAGAGTCCAAAATCAAATAAAATTTAAAAAGATTTACATTAAATTAAGTCATTGCTCATATCACTCATGCTCTAGTCTCTCAGGGAGTAGTTTTAAGGACTTTAGTTTCTTTCTAAATAATAACAACCCAACTATCTTGCAAAATCATATGACTTGCCTACATGATTTTAAACTGTAAGAAGAGTTAACTGACTGTCACTCCAGGCAGTTATAAGTCCAGCAGTTGATTGATTTACTCTCTCTTATGGAGGTAAATTATATACCCATCTTTGCATAGATTTAGGTCATGCTCTAGCCCTTGCTAAAGCTCCATAGATTTATGATTTGAGGTTGTTGTTTCCTTCGGGCAACAAGCATAAATCCTCACCTCTTAAGGCAATTCTATAATCTTGTATTATATAATTATAAGCCCTAGTAAGCTAATAAAATTTCAACTCAAACATATAATTCTCTTCAATTTCAAATATATAAAGCACAACCATATGACAGATTGGAATGCTCACTAAGTTTCCTAGTATCATGAGCATTCCCTACTCATCTCCTTTGGTTCTGAAAATAGTCTCTCCTCTTGATCTATCCCATTTGAATTTTCAATACAGCCAATTTATTGATAGTCTTATCTTTGAAATCTTTGAAAATACCATTTGTCTACTTTAATCAAGAGTATTCATAAGGAATTCAACTTCTTTGAAATGTAATTAACTATGGGGGCTTGCCCCCATAGAGAATCTTAAAATCTGGTTTAATATAAACCCTACGTTATTCATCTATGTAAAGTAGGGGAAAAATCTCGGGTATATTCGAAGACCCATCATACCTTAAGAGTTCTTATTAGGTGATTAGGTCCATTGAAAGGTGACGTCTCTATCTTTTGAGATAGTACATCATACCTCAATGTCATATACGATCACTTCAATAAGTACATCATCCGATCTGCGTGATGTCCCCGATATACATATCAAAAATAACACTACATTTATTTTCATGACTCAGTCTTCATATAATTATTTTATTCAGATGGCATATGTTTATTTTTTTAAAAAATATCTGAAAAGTATGAGAGATTGATGAGGTCGATGAAGTCGAACCTTATGACTTGCTCCATGTATAGTGACAAAGGTTAGGCCTCTATAAGCCTAGTTCGATCCACCAACCTGAACAACCAAAAAGACAAAAAGAGCAAACATTGTAATTTAAAAAGTATAATGAAACAATCAACAAAACATTTAAAAATGATTTTTTTTCAACTCACCGTTCCTCAGTCACACCAAGGATACTATTAAATCAGCGTCGTTATATTCAATAGGTTGATGAAGTATCTGGTTCCTGTTATCGGCACGACAACATTAACGTCGCTACTGGAATTTAGAGGTAGAATTGAGAGCAAAGACAGTAGAAGCTCCTACCATTTATCGTCTCAATAATATATTATATCATTTATAAGCATATATATATTTATGCTTGAAGAGATTTTTAATACTTAAAAACCCATATCTTCAGGCCAGTTGCCATAAGTTCTTTGTATATAGAAAGCATGGATTTTAATGATCAGTCCAATTCAACAGTCCGACGAAATCACTGCATTAATAACATCTAGTTATAATTTAACCAATAATCAAAATGAAATCTTTTTCTACTAAAATTTTGGTATAGTGCTCCATTGAATTAAAAAAAAAAGTCGAACATACACATATTCCAATTATAATTCAACTTAGTGATATTTGCATGGAGTGCTTTTTGCACTTTAGGGAGATTGTAATACGCCATAGCCAAAGGCGTAACTAGCATCTATTTTTAGGGTGAACAAATTTATTGTATAAATAAATTTATTAGTGTTCCTAGCCCCAGCATATTGGTTGAGGCTTTGCTTCGCTCTGAGAGATCTCGGGTTCGAATCTTGAGGAATGTACAAGTGCGTGTATTCGTCATGAAAATAGCTCAAATGGTCCCAAAAATTAATAAATAAATAGACTCATTAAAAATATTAATTTGGATAATACATAATTCATAATAAAGTCTTATGTTTCATTATGATTGATAACTTAAATATTGATTACAACTTTTTTATTATTTTTTTGTATTTTCTTATAGTAGTGTATAATAATTTCATTTAAAATACATATATCAACTTAGAATTCTAACTATCAATACATTTCAACCGAATAAATTCATCTGATTTAAATCAGATATGTGATTTTGCTTCATATACAAAGTCAATGAGAATGTATTCCATTATATTAACAAAGATTACTGAAAATATATTTATGAATTTTTTGATTATTTTCTAATATCATATTTCTTACAATAAATAAAAAAATATTCTCATTAAAACCTAAAGAACAAAATTGTAGACTAATCTCTCACCTCAATCTCTTAAAAACTAAATAAAAATTGAAAGCATATGTCACTAACACCTTGCAATTAATAAAAAAACTAGCATATATACACACACATAAGTTGCATTTGGTTTAGAAAAATTAAATAGAAGGAAAATACCATCAACCTCATAATTAAATACCCATAATTAAGTTTGGTGGGACAATGTAACTCAAAAGATACTATCTTACGCAAATAAAATTGAAATGTTAACCTTAGAAGCAGCCAAGGAAGCAAGGAGTTGAGCAAGATTGCGAAGGAGGAAGAGAGAGAGTAGAGTGTTGAATTACAGTAATACTACGGGAAAGAGAGAGAGAGAGAGAGAGAGAGATTGATGGTTGGCTGGTCACGAAGGAGGGAAGATCGAGATGGAGCAGGTAAAAGTGGGATTTGCTGTGGGGAGAAAGTTGTTTCTTATATGAATTTTCTTCAAATACTGTAAAACTGATATGTGTGAATATATATTTTGGTTGATTTTTTAATTTGAAGAATGGAAAGAAAGCGACTTATTAAGTAGCGCTTGCGCCTTAGAGAAGAATTAGAGGCATTGCAAGTGGGAGAAAATATATTGTAAAGATCAATATTTCCCATCTCATTGAATGCCTCAATTTGAACTTCAAGCATTTAAGGAAATCTGAGCGATTCCTATTTACAAGAGGCCATCAGATCATGATGGGAATCATCAGATATCAAACCGTTAGTCCACCAATACTCAAAAGTTCCAATGAGATCGGTGCGGTCATTAGTAACAGCATTGCCCACCTAAAATAATCACTTTTAGAACAATTTGGAAGAAGAACGACTGATAAATAAGTACACTAATGAAGGTACCATAAAGCCCTTGAAGTTCATGGAACGTAATATGACCCAGAAAATTCCTCTAGTCGAAGCACGAATCTTGATGCCGAAAGCAAGCTAATCGGAAATTGAAACTGGTCGAGATCAAGCACTTAAAATATCATTGGAAACTTTGAGATATAAGTTAAATTCCTAAAAAGCTCTCAAATATGGAATGTTTATAGTCAAATCGAGCATCTTGATGAGCCGAATCTAACAAGCCCAAGATATCATAATTCCGACATCATTTGAGCATTCAAATACACAAAATACATCATATGATCAAGGGGATCATTTTGAGCCGTCCGATGAAGTGGAGTGGTACGGGTTTTGCATGTATTTACAAAGACGCCACTCCTTCAATCTATAAATAGCTCCTCATTCGTCATATGAGGAGAGCCCAGGTAAGAGAGATGAGAGAGCTCTAAAGATCCTCCAAGCACAATCAGCGCCACTGACGGCCAACCACTCACGGCCGGGCCGCCGCCGCCACTGATCCTCGCCACCGCTTCAATTCACTATTGTCGGCTATCATCATCACCACTATGTCATCATTATCAACATCGTCGTCAACATCGTCGTCAACATCGTCTATTACTAGCAACTGTTGTCCCTTTCTTATAGATAATTTTGTAATACCGGTATCGGAAAGATCTTGTACTCTGAAACAGATACATAGTGGAAGCTTTTTACTGGGCTAGGCCTCATGGTTTTTCCCTCTTTTCGAGGTTTTCCACGTAAAAATTTTGGAGTTTTATTGTTCGCACTTTTATACGTATTATGTCTTTGGATTTCAAAAGCTAAAGGCGAAAACTTTTACTCTACCGTAGCTAGTTTTCTAGCACGCAACAGTTTGGCGCCGTCTGTGGGATGTTGATTCTCATTATTTCATCTTGTATAGTGACCAAGTTTTCCAACAAGATCAAAACTACCATCAAGGTGGAGCATTTCAAGCTTTTAAGGAGCGCAAGTGAAGAATGAAGATTCATCAAACTTAGTTCCTTCATATTCGAGCGGGGGGCAACTCTTAATCTCAAGATCACCCATGTTAAGCATCTAATCGATTACCATCCCAAGAAATAAGTCAAAGTTGGAGGATATTTCAACATTGAGAAGAGATATAGCTTTTGCAAATTATGTTTTCCACTCATACTCATGGAAAAAGGAGACCGGGGTTAAAGGGCTACAACCATAAACGGATGTTTTAATTCGACCTCTTCCATACAGGTTAACGTCATCGGGTAACACTCTGACAAACAACCTAGGATAGGTCAAAAGGTCCTTGGTGGACTTCCCACGACCTCTTCCATATAGGTTAACATCATCGAGCAAAGACTCTGACAAACAACCTAGGATAGGTCAAAAGGTCCTTGGTGGACTTCCCATGGCCTCTTCCACAGGTTAACGTCATCGGGTAACACTCTGACAAACAACCTCGGATGGGTCAAAATCCTCGAATTCATTGACCTCTTCCATACAGTTGCGTCGCCGGGTAACACCGACAAATAACCTCGGATAGGTCAAAATCCTCAGATTGATTCAACCACTTCCACATAGGTTAGTGGTAAACCGACAAACAACCCGGATGTCAAAATCTCGGATTCAATGCAACCTCTTCCATACAGGTTAACATCATCGGGTAACACTCTGACAAACAACCTCGGATGGGTTAAAATCCTCAACAAATTTAATTCAACCTCTTCCACACAAGTTAACGTCATCGGGTAACACCCTGACAAACAACCTTGGATAGGTCAAAAATCCTCAGCAGATTCAATTCAATCTCTTCCACATAGGTTAACGTCATCGGGTAACACCCTGACAAACAACCTCAGATAGGTCAAAATCCCGGTGATTGATTCAACCTCTTCCACATAGGTTAACGTCATCGAGCAAAGACTCTGAAAAATAACCTAGGATAGGTCAAAAGGTCCTTGGTGGACTTCCCACGGCCTCTTCCACACAGGTTAACGTCATCGGGTAACACACTGACAAACAACCTCGGATGGCTCAAAATCCTCAGGGAATTCAATTCGACCTCTTCCATATAGGTTAACGTCATCGGGTAACACCCTGGCAAATAACCTCGAATAGGTCAAAAATCTTCAGCGGATTCAATTCAACCTCTTCCACACAGGTTAACGTCATCGAGTAACACCCTGACAAATAACCTCGGATAGGTCAAAAATCCTCAGCAGATTCAATTCAACCTCTTCCACATAGGTTGACTTCATCGGGTAACACCCTGACAAACAACCTCGGATAGGTCAAAAATTCTCAGCAGATTCAATGCAACCTCTTCCATACAGGTTAACGTCATCGGGTAACACTCGAAACAACCCGGATGGGTTAAAATCTCGGCCGGATTCAATTCAACCTCTTCCACACAGGTTAGCGTCATCGGGTAACACCCTGACAAACAACCTAGGATAGGTCAAAATCCTCGGCAGTTCAATTCAACCTCTTCCACATAGGTTAGCGTCATGGGTAACACGCGGCAAACAACCGGATAGGTCAAAATCCTCGGATTCAATTGAACCTCTTCCACATAGGTTGCGTCATCGAGCAAAGACTTTGAAAAAACAACTAGGATAGGTCAAAGGTCCTTGTGGACTTCTCCGGCCTCTTCCACACAAGTTAGCGTCATCGAGCAAAGACTCGACAACAACCCGGATGGGTCAAAACCCGATTCAATTGACCTCTTCCGCACGAGTTGCGTCATCGAGCAAAGACTCTGACAAACAACCTCGGATAGGTCAAAATCACTTGGATTTAATTCAACCTCTTCCATACAGGTTAACGTCATCGGGTAACACTCGCGCATCTCGGATAGGAAAATCGTCATCGTCCGCGGTCATCCGGCCAGGCCCTGCGTCGTCGGTCGCCGCGATAGTCATCGATTGCCGTCCGACCACCCGTAGGCGCCAATCCCGTAAAATTCGTCCACTAGCCGTCGTCCGATTTGCGGTCATCATGCCGGCATCTTGACTACCGGCGCCATCCGTACTGCCATCACTGATTCGCCGCCGCTGACCACCCTCTGCCGTTAACCACTGCCGCCGACTCGCGTCACTACTAACTTCGCGGTCGCCAATTATCGTTGCTGATCATCTCGCATCATGCGGCTTCCGCCGCGTATATTCGCCGCTGACATTCTTTCTGACCGCAACTGCGTCCGTTGCTACGCCTGGTCGCTGCGATTACGTTGGCCATCGCACGCATGGCCGAACGTTGCTGACCATCTGCCCTGGTGCTACGCCATTATTTTATCGTTGGCCATTGCCACTATCGCTGAATTTCGCTGGTACATTATCGCTGGCTATCTCGGTCGACCCGCCGATTCTGCTGACATGCGCCATGCTGCTTGCTGACGCCGCTTAATAACTATCGCCATTATCTTGCCGTTGGCGCCCTGGCTGCCGGTCACTGCCGCTGATATCGTGGACTCGCCATTGTCGCGGTCATCCTCTGACTGACTTCGTTGCAACATGCTGTCGCGAGCTGGATTGCTGACCACCCCTCGCTCTGTCACGCCTGCCGTCAGCACTTACCGCTTCTGTATTACTACCAACCGCACCACTATCGCTACCGGTCATTCCCCACCTATTCCGCCACATCGACTACCATCGGAGTTGCTGACCACCCCGTTGGCCTCAAACCCGAGCGGTCCACGAGGCCGCGGTTGATCTTTCGAGAAAACCGAAATACGTACCGGGGCCTTGATCGCTCCAAACCGGACGGTCCGACGAGGCCAATGACGCCTCTTCGAGGAAAACTGAACCGATGTAATGGCGGCCTTGTTCCCAAACCCGGACCGACGAGTCGGCTGATGCCTCTTTCGAGGGAAAACCGGAACAACGAATGTAACCTTGATTCCCTCTAAACGACGGTCCGACGAGGCGGTTGACACCTTTCGAGGGAAAACCGAACAACGATGTACGCGGCCTGATCGCTTCCAAACCCGGATACGCCGGGAAAATGCTGGCCGCTTTATAAGGTGCCTTCTCCAGCCCTGTTTTATAGACCCTCAGAGTAAAAATCATCCAAAATCAAAAGCCACCGCTGGGCCTCGCATTCCCGGACCCAATGAGGGCTTCAGCGCCTTCAGCGATACGCCTGGCCCATCATCGCCGCCCTGGGCCCCGCCAGCCATCTGCCTGCCACACCATTCCCGACCAGACGACCCGACCCGACCGCTTCCAAAAGATCGACCCAGCTTCCGCCTGCTGTGATGTTTTTTATCGCACAACCGCCAGAAATAGGGTGCCCCATGCCGCCTACTTATGCGCCGCCGAGCCCATGGGCATGGCGTCTCCGCAGTAGAGACCCGGATGATGGATCCATAACCTCGAAATTTTGTGCTCACACATGCCTACACATATTTGTAGCTGTGCATCTGCTTCCGTGGTCATAATCTCGCTACATGAAGATCTTCTCCAAAATCAAAGTGTGCAGATTTCGTTGAAGAATTTGTTATTTTGAAGTACTTGCATATATTTTTTGATGATTGAGATAATATCATCCAAAAATAGGAGGGCAACTAATATAATCAAAAAATTCTAAGCACAAATCTTGATCAAAAGCAAGCTAATGGAAATTGAAATCAGATCGCACTTAAAATATCATTGGAAACTTTGAGATATCAGTTAAATTTCTAAAAAGCTCTCAAATATGGAGTGTTTATAGTCAAATCGAGCGTCTTGACGAGCCGAATCTAACAAGCCCAAGATATCATAATTCTGACATCATTTGAGCATTCAAATACACAAAATACATCATATGGGGGATCATTTTGAGCCGTCCGATGAAGTGGAGTGGTAGTTTTGCATGTATTTAGAGACGCCACTCCTCCAATCATAAATACCTCCCCTCATAAGAGAGAGTGAGAGAGGAGAGACTTTAAAGATCCTCGTGCCACACCACGTCGCCAATCCGCCGTCACCGCCGGATCCTCACGTCGCACCATCCACGCCATCATCACCACTATCGTCATAATCAAAGCCGCCAACATCGTCTATTAAAGAATGTCCCTTTCTCATGTAACCCTGTATCGGAAGATCGTCAAGATCAGAGACACATAGTGGAAGCTTTTACCCACTATTGATTTTTCCTCTTTCGAGGTTTTTCATGTAAAAATTCTGAGTTTTATATATATCTTTGTGTGTCTTTGGATTTCACAAAAGCTAAAACTTTTACTCTAACGTAGCTGGTTTTCTAGCACGCAACAGAAGGATTTTTGAATTCCTTGAAGTTCATAGTTATATAAAATTCTCTGTACTTGTACTGGGGAAATCTCTCAAATCAATTTACAAGAAAATTGTATTAATTCATAGCTGTTTATATCAAAAGAGGATCTTTTGAGGTTGATTATTCATGCAAGAATTATACATATGATTTGTGAAATGTACATAACCTGTTCTTCGGTCTCCAACTGTGTAGAGATCCGAGGATGTATTCGAATAGTAGAAGCCGACCCCAGCAGGGGATTCCAAGAACAGAATATTAGCGTCTGCCATCACCAATACAAAACCAAATAAAGTTCAAAATTTGAAACTTCTAGAGTTGATCAAAATGGAATTGAAACAGAATTCATTGCTCAAATTTACCATTGTTCCACCTATAACGGTTGAGACAGAGAGTTTTGCCATTGGGCTGAATGCGAGAAGGGCCGAGCTCCTTAGAAGCACCGTCGCCGACGGAGGAGCAGCCCGGGCATACCGTTCAGCCAAAGGACAAGGGCAGCTGGTTGAGAAGGCGCCGAAGCTTCTACAAGCCAGTAGAAGAGGGCTCGGCCTGCCTTCTAATTCACTGTAACATAGCCGCACTGGTTGAAGTTCACGGTAGGCTGGCCGGGAAGCGTGTGGATCTTGTCAGGCTTCTGTTGTTGCAATGGAGAACTGGCTATTCTCCAATGCCAATAGAAGAATTGAAACAAAAACCAAAAGTAGAGCAGAGAAAGAGGGTGCCATTGATGAAACGAAGAAAGCCAGAAGGAAACTTTGAAGAGCTTTGTGGAGAAGGAAAATATGTCCATTTGGAAGATAACGACCGAATAATAGAAAATATCAAATTCGACTTAAGAAGTTTCATCAACTAAAAAAATATAATAAAATTTGAGCAGATTAACTTATTGAGATAGCCATGATTGCAGTGTATAATTGCTGGGGTAATAGAGGAGATAACCATCATAAAAAGAAAGAAAACTAAAAAAAGGAAGGCGGCTTCTTTGGCATTCTTCAAACGCCTTCTGGGCGATGTTTAAATGCTGCAATATGACTCATCTTGATCAAATTGTTGAACCAAAATATGACATAATATGACAGAGATGCACGTCCGCATAAATTTTATTTTAAGTTCGCTTAAAGTTTTAAAAGATTAATAAAATATTAAAACATTAAATAATACTTAAATCAAATTAAAATTACAGGATAGCTTGACTTAATAGCTGAGTGCTTTAGCTCAAACATAGCATTTTAACTTTTTAAGTCCATGTGGTGTTTCAAAAAAAAAAAACATTTTTATTAACAAATTAAATATACTTTAATTTTAGTTTATAAAAGATGTAAGAATTATTCTCAAAGATTTTTTTTAATCAAATTTCTTAAATTTATGATTAAATAAGCTCTCAATTTTAAAGAAAAAGAAAAAAAAAAGCTATACTTTAATGAGTTGAACTAAATTAATCATAATATATTCATCAAATTATAATACAATTATATTAGAAACTCATGCTTGAAGCTCTACTTTTCAGTATAAAGAATATAACATTAAGTCTACTTTATGATGTGAGATTAAAATAATTGAATATGATCGAAACTTATACAATTGAGCTTTAGAATTGAAAATTTTGAATTATATTATATAGGCTTTAGTAATATCAAATGTGCTTTGAAATATAAAAATATGAAAACAATATTATAAGATTTAACTTTATAGTATTATTTTAAATTATACATTATAATATAAAAAAATGTTAAGAATATAAAATTTTATGATAATATTTTCGCAATATTTTATATATTATATTTTATATAATTTCTAAAATACTTTTCTATAATATAATCTTATATTTTATATTATCATTCATAAATTTATATTATCAAAATTATTAAAATTTTAAAATAATTTTAATATACCTACACCTAGATTTATAATAATATTTTGAAATAATTTATATATTATATATTTATATTAATAAATTTATATTATAATTTTTTTAGTGTTTAAATATATGTAATATACAAATATAATTATATATTATTGAACTTTATATTGATCTTAAAATTTATAATTATTAAAAATATTATTATGTACTGTCCTATTTATATTTTGTTACAAATTTATACTATTTTGCTATTTAATTAGATCAATATTTAATAATTTTACTACTTATTTCATTATTCGGTTCATCCCTCATCAAATCATTGAATTTTGAATCTTTCATTCTGGTTCAATATCCAAGTCTGATTTTCACAATATTTGCATAATACCCATAAATTAAAGCTATTCAAAATCAAGTTGCTATAGATTTTGCAAAGAGATGTTATCAATAATTGGCCTCAATAAATTCTCCATTAATGAACTCAAAAAGAATCATCAAAACAATTATAGGTATTTCTATGTTATTATACTTGCATTACAAAAATATCCAACACATAAGATGCATTTCAAAGATATTTCATTTTTAAAATTATTTATTAAAACTCTTAATTTTATGCAATATGCTTATAGAATTCCTCATTAGTGAAATATCATAAATATATTATACAAGAATAATATATTTACCCCTACTAATATTATGATCAATAATATTTATTTTAAAACCAAAAGAAGTAACAAATTAATCAAATTTTAATTTCTACTGCTGGATTTTTTGATTTAAATAATAAATAGTTTTTTTTTTTATTTACTCTCTAGATATTATGAATCCTTAGAGTAAAATTTTTTTAGTTTATATAGTTTATTTAATATCATTATTAAAAAAATATAATATTTATATAGATACAATGTAACTTCGAATTATAATGAGCTATAATTGTCATAATTAATATTTCTAAGCAAGTCTTTAAATAAAATAAGCTAATTCTCATCATCACATACCTTAATGAGTTTGAACATACATTTAGATTAATTTCATAATAGATGATAAAATAAAAATAATGAACACACCTTCTTCATATGCATCTTTGTCATGGGATATAAACCATATTGTAAGTGGTAAAATTTTTAAAATAAGTATATTTAAAATATTAATTAGCAGATTAGATATTAAAAAAAATAATTTTAAATAGGCATAATCGCTAATTTAATGAGTGATTAATGTTTACTGTATTTACACAATCAGCACCTACCGAGATTTTTTTTAAAAAAATCCCGATTAAATGTGTGCTCAGCAGAAATAAAAGATTTGTCGTCTTTATATTTTAGTAAATAATGATTTTAACTTTACCGTCGGACTCCACAACGTTTAAAACGAATCGCAAGAACCTACCTGCCCACAAGTAAGCTCCAACGAAAAAATTAAAAATTAAAAATTATAATATGTGATGGTAATTATATATTTTTAAAATATTATATTGTATATGAATTCTTTTTAATTTTTTGTTAAGTACTTAAAAATTAAAATAAAACAAAGAATTAATCAACTCAAATAATTACAAATTTAAATATATTATAATTATACTTTCATATAAATTAAGAAATCAAACATTTGATTTGATTTCTTTAATTGCTAAATCAAAGCAACTTTATATATATATATATATATATATATATATATATATATATATATATATATATATATATATATATATATATAAAGTTGCTTTGATTTAGCAATTAAAGAAATCAAATCAAATGTTTGATTAATTATTCTTTAATTTTAAAATTTATATGAAAGTATAAAATAATTATCACATTTTTATAATTATATAATATTATATCCTTTTTAAATTTTAAATTTTAATTTTTGTTTCACACATTCTCATAAATATAATGTGGATTTTAGGTATCTTTATTAGGAGAAACAACCTTCATCATACCACCCATATAATCCTGTGGAGCGTTTAAATGTGTGCTCATTCTATAAGAGATATGTACCAAAGTTCCCTTGCCTTTGCTATGGTTAGTTAATGTTTGAGCATCTGAATGCTCATTGCATTTTGATGTAGAAGGGAGATTTGATGGCTTTTCGACGTCAATCATCTCTTAAAAATTTTAACCAAGAACATAACCTAAATCTTATAAAGATCAGGACCGACATAACACCATTGCATCCGTTCTTTCATTTCAACGATAAGACTATCTAGATTACGCTTCTACAACGAATTATTTTAATCTTCACCAGAAAGTTATCGAATATTTAGCGAATACCGTTGGTAGTCGCACTATTCAAAACTACGTAGATTTTTTCAACTAAATCTGTGCAAAGAGTCAATCGCATTTTTGGGTCAACATGAAAGTCGAGAGAAATTGTAAATTATTCCAACGATACAAAGCTCACTAAATTCGACAATGCACAAGACGTCCAAAATATCAATATTCAAAAATTGCGTGATTTTGAATAGAAAACGCGAAATCTGCGATAGAATGAGCCACAATTGCATTTTTCGGTCAACATGAAAGTCGTGGAGAATTTTGTGTCGATTCCAACAATGCCAAGCTCGCTAAATTTAGACAACAAACGACTCCAGTAGGCCCAAAATACTGAGGCTGGCCGAAAGATTTTTTTAAAAAAATAATCTCATTAGTCAAAGATTGACGCCTGACAAAGATCGTCATCCCAAAATGAATCAGTATTTAAAATTTTTTTTAGATAATCTAATTTTATTTTTTGCTTATTTTAAAAATTTAGTCGTTGTAAGTCCCATCATTAACATATTCTTTATCTATAGATCATGTGTTACTTTAACTCTCTCGATCTATTATATCTATTAACTTATTAGTTGAGAGTTTAGACATTCAATTTAGAGATCTCAAGTTTAAGATTTTTTTTATATATAATGTGTTTATCAAATTGTCATTAAATTCACTCTAATATCAATAATAATAAAAAAGAGCATTAAATATTGTCACATTGCAACTTATGAAACGTAAATAAATACTTTATTATTTTTATTCAATTTTGCTTTGTATTTAGCTTGAAAAAAAAAATTCTTCTCAAACAAAGGTCAAACTCATCGACAAAAGAAACAACAAGAGAAGCAGAACAAAACAAAAAAGGAAACAAAAAAAAAACTTAAACTGTATTTTCACGACACATTCTTCATACAGCTAATTTATTTAGATGGCATTGGTTTATTTTTTAAAAAATGTCTGAAAAGTATGAGAGCATGACGAGGTCGATGAAGAGGAACCTCATGACCAGCTCCATGAACAGTGACAAAGGTTTTTATAAACTTGGCTCCATCCGCCAACCTGAAGAATCAAAAGGACAAAAATAGCAAGCATTTTAATAATAAAGAAGTGGAATGAAACATTCAATAAAACATTTAAAAATGATTTTTTTTCCAACTCACCGTTCCTCGGTCATACCATACCATTTAATTAGAGTTGTTAGATTCAAAGCGTTGATGGATATCTCGTTCCAGTTATTGGCACTATAGCATCAGCATCGCCACTGGAACATTCAGAGGTAGAATTGAGGGCAAAGACAGCAGAAGCTTCTAATATTTATCCTCTCAATAATTTATTATATCATTCATATGCATAATATTTATGCTTGAAGAGATTTTAATACCTGAAAACCCATATCTTCAGGCCAGCTGCTATAAGTTCTTTGTATATATGAAGCATGGATTTTGGTGAATCAGTCCAATTCAATGGTCTGACGAAGTCAGTGCATTAATAACATCCAGTTATAATCCAATAATCAAAGTCAAATCTTTTTCAACTAATATTTTGGTATGGAGCTCCATTGAATTGAAGAACTGGTGAGTTCGTTCATATATAAAAAAAAAGAGCAAACCTGCACAAACTCCAAGTATAATTCAACCCAGTGATATTTGCATGGAGTGCTTTCTGCACTTCGGGGAGATTGTAATACACCTCAGCATAATTTTCAACGCAGGGATCATAAACTCTATAGACCCAAGGCTGAGCTTAAATAAACAAATATATATGAAATGAATTTTCTTCAGATACTGTAAACTGAAATGTGTGGATATATATTATAGTTAATTTTTAAATTAGAAGAATAGTAAGTAAGCAGCTCACGAAGTGACTTCCTAAGAAGTGCTTGCGCCTTAGTGAAGTTTTAGAAACATTGCAGGTGGGAGAAAATATGCTGTAAGGATCAATAACCCCAACTCGTTGAATGCCTCATCCAGAATTTTCAAGCATTCAGAACGAAATATGGATGATCTGTCTTTACAAGAAGCCATCAGCTCATCATAGGAATCATCAGATATCAGACCGTTGCTCCACCAATACTCAAAAGTTCCAATGAGATCAGTGTAGTCATTAATAACAGCATTGCCCACCTAAAATAATCAATTTTAAAACAATTTGGAAGATGAATGTCTAATAAGGAAGAAGTAGAGTAATTGAGGTACCATAAAGCCCTTGAAGTTAATGAAAGGATTTTGAATTCCTTTGTTCTTTCTATAGATAATTTGAGAGAGTTGAGGAACATAGTGTCCTGACAAAGATGGTAGTGTCAGAAAAAAGGTAAAGCAAGAGGAGGGAGAAGAAGAAAGGAAAAGACTTTTTCAAAAGACCTGCGTAGCTTTCGCCAGTTATATAAAATTCTCTGTACCGGTACTGTGGAAATCTCTCGAACCAATTTACAAGAAAATTGTATGAATCCACGGCTGTTTATATCACAAGAGGATCTTTTGAGGTTGATTATTCATACAAGATTTATACATATGATTTGTGAAATCTACAGAACCTGTTTTTCGGTCTCCAACTGTGTAGAGATCCGAGGATGTAGGAGAAGCCGACCCCAGCAGGGGATTCCAAGAACAGAATATTAGCGTCTGCCATCACCAATACAAAACCAAATAAAGATAAAATTTTTAAACTTGTCGGGTTTATAAATGGAATTGAAACATATTTTATTGTTCAGATTTACCATTGTTCCACCTGTAACGGTTGTGGTAGAGAGTTTTGCCATTGGGATGGATGCGAAAGGGCCGAGCTCCTCCGAAGCACCGTAGCCGACGGAGGAGCAGCCCGGGCCACCGTTCAGCCAAAGGACAAGGGGAGCTGGTTGAGAAGCCGCCGGAGCTTCAAGCCAGTAGAAGAGGGCTCGACCTGCCTTCTCGTTCACTGTAACATAGCCGGAGTACTGGTCGAAGTTCACGGTAGGCTGGCCGGGAAGCCTGTCGATCTTGTCAAGCTTCTGGTGCAATGGAAAACTAGCTATTCTCTCCAATGCCAAAAGAAGAATTGAAACAAAAACAGGCAGTAAAGCAGAGAAAGAAGATGGCGCCATCGGTGCTGTTTGATTAAAAACGATGAAAGCCAGAAGGAATATTTAAAGAGCTTTGTGAAGGAAAATACGTCCATTTGGAAGGTAGTAACGGAATAATACAAACTATCAAATTGGACTTAAGAAGAGGTTCAACTAAAATAAGAAAAATGAGCACAGTACATTTCAAGAGACGAGATAGCCATTGATTGATCACCGATCTCACTTATGTGACAGACTTGAATAGAATAGCCCCAAAACCCCGAGCCCACAATCATTTCTTTCACCCATGTAAAAATACACCCCCCAAAGAGAATCAATCAAGAAAGGTGCCCAGTATTCACCCTCAGTGATAGTCATTGATTGCTTTGTCTCATTGCTGGAGTAATAGAGGATCAAACCATCCTAATAGAGGTGTGGCTCTTTTTTTTTCGCACCCATCCGAAATATGAGACTTTTATTATGATATTAGTAGGATTTAAATTCATATATATATATATATATATATATATATTATATGCATTAAAGTTGACCTCTTTCATTTTTAATCTTAACTGATGAGAATTGACTTGAACTGCCCGTTCGATTGACCAACCGAAGAATCAGATATATAAAACCGACCATCCAAATTAAGCCTATTTAACTGAATTTTATTTTATATATGAAAATAAGTCCTTATTATTATTATTTTGTATACCTTCATTATTCAGTGATATCTCACTTGGGCAACATATATGACTTAATAATTATATATTATTAAATAATTTTAAGCGTTCAATAATATTATCTTTAAAGAGTAGCATCTTTAAACAATTCAATGCATTAATAATATCAATATATGATCAAAATAAGATAATAGCAATACTTTGATTTTAGGACTTTATATACAACTACAATTAAATATATATATAATTTTATCTTAAAATTTTCAACAAATAAGATAATAGCAATACTTTAATTTTATATAAAAATATCTAATAATTAAATATTTACAAAGTCTTAATATAGAAACATATTGCTTGTGAAATATCATAGGCACTAATTTTTTAATGAGTTGATTCATAATTATAAAATTTATATGAATATATTTTGATAAATACATGAATTTTTTAAAAATCTTATATTTCAAGTAAAATATAAAATTAGTGCCTAAGATAAAATATAAAATCTTATATTTCAAGTTAAATGTTAATATTTTATTTAATTAACAAAAATGAATTTTCAAATTGACAAAAACTGCCAATGAATTTCAAAAATATTTTTTTACTTAATTAATAAAAATAGAGTTTTTAAAATTATTTAAATTTTAAAGTATACTTTCTTTTCTTATTAAAAGTTAGTTATCATCATATAATTTATTTTTTTATATTAATAAATTGTATTAAATTTTTGTAATTTATTATTATCAATCCTAATTTTGATGAAAATTGTGATGGTACATTTAAAATAATTAATTTGTGCCTCAATTATTAAAAAAAATATGAGCTAAATACGCCCTTTAAGCACAAAATTTTAAATTTTTTTTTTTGTGAATTAAAGTTTGTTCGTTCTTTGGATTCAGACTTGATTTACCATATCGATATGATTTTTAATTACATTTTCAAAAATATTAATGTGGAATGATGTAATTTTTTATTTTGGTTATTTACAAATTTGGCTTTTCACGATAATAAAACAGCCCTAACTTACTTGATCTCGTCATCGATCTTATAGACAATTTAGAAGTCAGGATTATTTGACTCAGCCTAATATTTTAAAAGGTCGAGTCGATAGAGAAGATGTGACCTTGATTTTATAGTTTATGATAGGGATATATGCACTCAGTATGTCTCTGATCATCTATAACTCAATCATGACATATGAGAGACATTACATAATTGTAAGATTTTTTTTTTCATGAATTATCTTAAGATTTGCTATTCAATTCTCATCGAGAATCGAGCCCAAATAATTCAAACATTTGATTATAGCTCTGATTTCAATTAAAATAGGGCGATTTGATGCAATCAATTGTGTTGAAGGATGAAGTTAGAATAACATGGAGAGGAATTTATGATTAATTAATAATTTAGACACATAAACTACTGTTTAGACTTATTGAGAGAGAGGAAAGCAAACTCTCCTAATATGTTCAATGCGAGGATGAGAAATTATATATGCATTTATCTTTTAAATAGTACTTCAAGAGAAGACAAATATACATAGTGTATAATACTATACTTTCTAGCTTTATCCTATCTAGCACAATGAGATTCATTTAGTCCTAGATCAAATTACACTTAAGAGCAAGCTCTTAGGATTAATTATATATTGGAGAAAATATACAATAAAAATATTCAAGTAAAGCAATGATTGTAGTATCATAATGTTGAATTTCACATATAGTTCACAAATCAAACGAAGCACCAAAGTTAAAACCAATAATTAACGGAAGCAGCATCGCCTGAATCTGGTTTAAAATGCCCTAATCGCGATCGGATTCGATCAAAATCATGTAGACTCGAAGAATTTGATTGTGTAAGTACATTTGAAATATTAAAATTAATCATATGAAGCTCATTCTATTAATTAATAATCAATCGATCGATCAAAATTAATATTCAAAGTAATTACGCACATATCGAGGTCGAGAGGCCACGACGACGTTCGAATAACCTTCGTTCATGAAACTGACTGCGACGTTGTTGCTGAAACATCGAAATCTATCAAACAACACCTTCTACGATCGATTCGGTGAAGTCTACACGAACGCCGAGCAATACGAATGCGACGTCGCACAATTTAAGCCCAATTTCCTTTTGACTAGCGCCGACATAGTCCAAATGACCTCTGATCATGAAACAGACATCGCCGCGGAACCTAAAATACCTAAAATTGATACCCATATTATTAGGGTTCCTTGCAAAAAATAATTTCATAAGAATTTTGTGTGAAATTACTAATGATAACATCATTATTATGTTAATTTGGAATTAAGTGACTAATGACTGCTTAAATCCTCTAATACCGCTTAATCACGTCATCAATCAAATCAATTACCAATTGAACCATTGCGATATTACTTTGGTTTGGGTGACCAATTGAAATGTTCGGCTAGTCCTAAATCTTTCCAAATTGGGAAAACCGAGCCATTCACGTGATTCCCTTCATTCGGCATCTCCCTATCGTTCAGTCTCGCAAATTTCAGCCAAAGGAAACGAGCTCCTCTTCCTCTCGTGCCTTCCTCCTGGAGCAAGAGGAATGACATTCTTCCCTCTCATTCCCTCAGTGCAAGCTGAGCAGCCGAGAGAGGCTCTTCTTCCCTCTTGATTTCCTCTTGGTTCGTCCCATCCCGAACGGTGCATGAGAGTTGGACACTCTTCTTCTTCTTGTTTATCTCTTCCTCCACAATAGTTGAATTGACTGCTCCAGCTTCTAGCACCGCTTGAACGAGCTCACTGGCAGCCCCATCAACCGAGCTTTCCCCTCTTCCCTTCCTCTTTTGCAACTGAAAACCTCCAGGTTGTTGTTGACCTCACTTTTGGAGTGAGCTTTCAACTTCTTCATCTTAGACATAGGACTCCTCTAGACATTAAGAGTTCCTTAGTCTTAAGACACTTCTAGTAATTATGTGAACACTTAACCTAACCCTAGAGACTTAGAAGAGTTAGCCATAGGAATGAGTCATGCCTTAGGGGTATTCGAAAAACTTGCCTACCCTATAGTTTGAACCAAATCCTTACTTCCTTCTTTCAAATCAACTTCAAATTCAAATCAATTCCAAATCAACCATTAAATCAATTTCAACCTAATTGATTTTTCAAATCATCAAATCAATTCCAAAATCTAAATCATGAATCAATTCCAAATCAAATGATTGAAACCCATGATTGAATTCCAAATCCAAAATATTTCCTAAGCCATTTTGATTTCATCTTATGGACTTAGCTCAAATCAAATTCAAATCAAATTCAAAATATTTTCATAGCCCATTTATATTCTCATTTATATCCATAAATATAAATGAAATATAAATTCAAATAACCAAAATTAAATCCAAAACTCAATTCCAAAACCAAAATCTTTCCTAAGCCTTTTTTATTTCATCATATGGACTTAGCTCAAATCAATTCCAAATCACTTCAAATTCAAAAGATTTTCTCATAACCCATTTATATTCTTATTTATATTCACAAATATAAATGAAATGTAAATTTAAATGACCAAAACTAAATTCAAAACTCAAGCCCAAATCTAATCTAAATCCAACCTATACCCTTTCAAGTCAAATTCTTGAACTTAACCAAACCATTCTCAAATCAATCCAAACCTTTGGATTTTCTCTTCAAACAATCAATCCTTCAAACACAAACCAAATATAAATATAAACACAAACCAAATTCTTGAACTTAACCAAATCATTCTCAAATCAACCACAAACCTTTGGAGTGAGTTCTCGACTTCCCCATCATTGATCTAGGGCTCTTATAAACATTAAAAGCTCATTAGTCTTAAGACACTTCTAATGATTAGGTGAACACTTAACCTAAGCCTAGAGACTTAGATGATTTAGCCATAGGAATAGGGTATGCCTTAGGAATTTAGAAAGACTTGCCTACCCTATAGCCTTGAACCCAAACCTTGCTTCCTTCTTTCAAACCAAACCTCAAATTCAAATTCAAATTTCAAGTACAAATCATAAATAAATTTCAAATCAAATGATTGAAACCCATGATTGAATTCAAATTCAAAAATCTTTCCTAAGCCCTTTGATTTTATCCTATGAACTTAGCCTTAATAAAATTCAAACCAACCCCAAACTCAAGAGTTTTTCTCATGAATCATTTATATTCCCAAATATAAATGGAATATAAATTCAAATAGCCAAAACTAAATCCAAAATCAAACCAAAATCCAATTTATACCCTTTTAAGCTAATTCCTTGAACTTGATCGAATTCTATCCAAATCAAATCAAAACCCATGGATTTCTTCATGATTCAATCATTCCTTCAATCATTGTCTCAAATATAAATATAAACTACAATTATCAAACCAAATCCAAGCAAATCCAAATCAAACCCGAAGTTAGCCTTTTGATCATGAATCAAAATCCATATGGCTTCAAATCACTTGCAATTGGATTTCTATTTCCATCTCAAACCCATTTATTAATATAAGTAAACTTGAATCAAGCCATGATTAAGCTGATTAACCCATT
The DNA here is from genome assembly GCA_021442155.1 of Cymbidium sinense. Taxonomy (NCBI): domain Eukaryota; kingdom Viridiplantae; phylum Streptophyta; class Magnoliopsida; order Asparagales; family Orchidaceae; genus Cymbidium; species Cymbidium sinense. The sequence continues at coordinate 42,366,558 of CM038225.1, read as the reverse complement.
TAGGTCCACTTGACCTAAAGTGACCTAAAAGACCTTTTTGAGCCAAGTTCTAATTCAACTCAAATTGGATTGAACTAAGCCCATCCAAACCTCATATCATTATCAACAATCATCCTAGGTTAATCAATTGTCTTGAATTGGGTCAAACCAAGTCAACTTAGCCCATTGACTAAGTTAGCCCTTAACCCAAATTAAACCTAAACTAACCAAAATACACAAGATGCCAAATTGATTGAAACCTTTGATTCAAATCAATTCATAATTAATGATTGAATAAGACCAAACCCTCAATTGAGTCAAACCAAGTCCAATTGGCCATTTGACCCAAGTTGACCCAAATTAGCCTAAAAAGCTAAAATAGGTCAAATCATAATCCAACCCAAATTGATTGCAACCAATGGATCAAGCTCATTCAAATCACTTATTGAACTTGACTAAAGGCATGATTGAGCCCAATTTGACCAATTGGTCAACTTGACCCAACTTAGGCCAAATTGACCTAAAGGGTAAAATTAGCCAAAATCCAAATTAATTCCAAATTAAGCCATACGAAAGCCTACAATCATTTTTGATTAGCCAATTGAACTTGACTCAGCACCTAACCTAACCCAATTTGGTCAAATTGGTCAAATTGGTTAACTTGACCCATTTGACCTATATGAACCCAAATGAGCCATAATCAAATCCAAAGCAAATTGAATTAAACCAATGACACCAATACACTCTAATTGGTCATGTGGACTTGACCCAACCCTTGGTTTGATCTAATTTAACCAATTGGTCAACTTGACCCAACCTAACCCAATTTGACCTAAATAGGTCAAATCAAGCCAAATCAAACTAAATAAACTCCAAACCACTTGAAATTTGGGCTAACCCACGTTTGACCCATCCCAAATCTGCCCAAATCAAACCCATAGCCAAATGACCACTTTTCCCATGGGTTTAGGGCATCCCATGAGATAAGACACATGCACATTTGGTCATTTTCTTCCCTTAGCCACTTTGCACCCATTCATAGGTCCACCTAGGCACCTAGGACCATGGCTGAGCTGACCCAAAGGTGGTTGGGTCAGTCATGACTCATGGAGAGTTGAAATCACATCCCCATTCCCATTGGAATACTTGGAAATCCATATGACACCCACTACTCCCATGGCAGCTACTCTCACACCCTCCTCCAGTTAAAGGAAGCTAGCTAACATGATTCTCTACCCAAATTAAGCTCCTCATGGTGACCATTTAATCAAAAAGTGAAAATAACCATTGCCATCTAATCCAAGGAATGAGGGGGTATACCCCTATGGTGTATTTATTTCTCAAACTCAAGGATTTGAAAAATATATGTGTTTGTTTGAGACACTATGTAGATCAGTAGATGTACTCATTAGGGTGATCGGTGCGACATTGAGGAATGATGTACTATCTCGAGAGATAGAAGTCACCATCCTACAATAGGCCTAATCACCTAATGAGGACTTCTAAGGACGATGGGTCTTCAAATGTACCAGAGATCTTTCCCTTACTTTACATGGAAAAGTAAAGTAGGGTTTATTTTAAATCAGGTTCATTAAGTTCCCTATGGAGGCAAGCCCTAATAGTTAATTACATCTTAAGAAATGTGATTCCTTAAGAATACTCTTGATTAAGATAAATGATTATTGTCTCCAAAGATTTCAAAGATAGGACTATCAACAAATTGGTTATTTTTGAAAAATCAAGTGGGATTGATCAGAAAGGACGGAGTAATTATCTAAACCGTAGGGAGATTTAGTAGGAGCATCCTATAGTTGGACTTTATATTTTGAAATTTGAGGAGAAATTATATGTTTGGGTTGAATTTTATTAAATAAATACAATATCATGAAAATGCCTAAGAGGTGAGTATTTATACTTATAGCCCACAAAGGAAAACAACAACCTCAAATCTTAAATCTAGTGACCTTTGGTGAGGGCCAAAGAATGACCTAAATCTAAGGCGAAATGGGTATATGATTTACCTCCACAAGAGAGGATAAATCACCCGACTATTGAACATACAACTGCCTGAGGGTGGCCACCAACTAACTCCTCCTATGATTTTAAATGCATGTAGATAAGTCTTATACTTTGCAAGATAGCTAAGCTATTATTTATTTTGAAAAGAGACTATGTACTTAAACACACTCCCTGAGAGACTAGATCATGTAGGGCAAGAATTCATGACTTACTCTAATACAAATTTTGTTAAGTTTTATTTTAATTTTTGGACAATTTAGTTGACACAGGCTATGGGATTTCATATGCCTAATGCATGAAAAGATTAGTTATGGGCTAAAATTAGCAAGAAAGAGGTGTGTTTCCACCATGGCTCTCAAAGGTCAAGCAATTTTCTTTGGCAAAGGTAGAAGCCCTCCATTAGCAAGAGTGAAACAATATATTTTTATGCATGATGTGAGACATACAACAACCAGCTAAGGGATTACTAAATCTTTTATTATCTTGATTTATGTCCTAGGCTTTAGGTGAGGTTATGAGTTGCTTAATTTAATTTTGAGTTGATTAATTAGATAGAAAATTTATTTTTCCTAAAGAGTCTAATCGCATCTAGGCCATTCAACAATCACCAAGTAATTAAGAAACTAGGAAAATCATGCCATCTTAATGCATAAGCTAAACAAACATCAAACAATTTTATAAAGCTAGAGCTAAAGAATAAAAGGTCGATGTGGTCGGGTACCACCGCACAACCCAAAAAGAAATGTGGGTAGCCGAGTTCTACCCTTATACAACCCAGATTACAAATGAATAATTACAATTAAAAGGAATTTATGTTATGGGAGTCTTGATTCTTCATTCTTTGTTCTTCATTTCTTCTTTTCCTTCTTTCTTCCTTTCTTCCTTTCTTTTGAATTAACTTGGGATATAGTTTGCTCCAAGGCTTCACATGGCACATAAGACATGATCTTATAACCAATGTTCACCTTAATTCCCCCATAACATTCATTTCAAATTTTAATTACAAAAGTTACAGACTAAAGGAAAGATAAATCTAACTAAACCTACAAAATAAAGATTAGCTAAACATACCACACAATCCCAAGCAGTTATGTGAATAATTTAGACTTAGCACCCCACACATGGGTAATCTAGTCCACCTGTCCTAATTTAGAACATGCTTAGGAGTATAAGAACCTACACAGCAAAAGAATTTATATTTTTTTTATTACAGCTCCCCTTAAGCACAATCCCCTACAGAAGATGTGATTAGATTAAAATCGTCCTATCATCCAGTCTACGCACATGCACCCTAACATCGAGTCTAAAAAATATTACATCACAACTACAATCAGGCATCAAACCATGCATTGCCCTAACATAGAGCTAGAATTGGTGATTTAGCCTAATGTGTGTGCTATTTAAGGCTTGTGTGGCATGTCTTAGCTAGGTTTTAAGGTTAAAATTTTCTAAGTGTGAAGGATTCAACTTAGAGGGTGGTTTCATAAAAATGATTTAGTTTATTTTTTAATTTTATTTGATGATTTGATTTAGTTTGCATGAACGTACACTTAATTACTAAATATTGTAAGGAGAAGAAAAGAGAAGAGAACTTCACTTTCATCCCTACCTTAAGTAATTTCTAAGGTAGATTCATTAATGATTTTTCTTTAGTGAATATTTTATTATGTATTTTAATTAACCCTAAGTTTAGATTTGCTCTAAATAAACCTATTCAAAAAGAAAAGCATCTTAGGAATCCTAAGCATATGAATTAGTTAAGGTGAATTACTATCACATAGCACACAATCATTTATTTCTTTCCAACATGTATACCATGCATATGAATAAATCCTAAGCATACCTATGCATGCAATGCAAATTTTAGTACACCATGATGATGAATGCTAAGAGACATGATTTGGAAATTTGGAAGTTCCATGAGTGCATGTTTTTATTATGTAGAAAAGTGGGATTCTTTATCCATTAAAATAATGCACATTCACAGGTATAAAATACATAAGTGAGTATGGAGCCATTATTTTCTACACCAGGGGTGTAAGGTACAAGATCTATTTGGGGCTACTTAAAGCCTCGCAACCTCAGGATGTCCAGATTAATAGACCACTTTTCTTAAATACATGAAAATGTACAAAGAAAAACAAATGGATGAAGGATCATGCAAATGATTTTTGTTTAATTTTGATTGTATAATTTATGTGTATAAAGTGAGGGTCCTTATTAAGTCATAACTTAGGAGTGCATAGGAATAGATTTAAACAAGTGTTGTGTTCTTTTCAAATGAACTATACACTTTACAAATCCTATACAAGTCCATGTTAAGAGAAGAGAAGGAAAATAATATAAAACACATCTTATGCTATAATCACATGCAAGCTTATAAGTATTTATAAGTAGGATCACTTCATTCATAATCTTTATTTTATAGGTTTTCAAAAAATAATTTTTGATTTAATAGTGATAATAACCACTCATATCCTTACTTTAGCCAAAACATGTAATTTGACATAAAAAGAAATATTTTTTTATTTGAACAATTTTTTTTAAAAGATATGAATACATGACTTCATATGGCAAACAACATTTGGCTTGCTTGAAAAGAAATAAAGTGATGTAAGCATATGACTTCATTCACCCTAATTAATTCCTAAAGACAATCCTATAAAATAAGATCATTTTAAGTGAATCAAAATTCTTTAAAGAGATTTTTATTTTTGAATTTGATTTGACTTAGGAAATGTGAAAAGAGTTTGCTTGTCCTAACCCATTTTCCCCATTTGTGAATTGATTTTGTTTAATTTTTGAATAATTAGGTTGATTTTATGTTTTATTTAGGTGAAGGTGTGAATTAAGTCCATTAATTACCCCTTACCTATATCACTTTAACATAACTAAACAAATAATTATGAGCCAACATATGATATGCAACCACATGAAATTTAAATCTGCAATACACCTAAGAAATAAAGGGCCTAATGCAATTGGCTCACAATTATTGATTAATTAAGCTAAAGGGCTTAATTAAGTACTTTCATAACCATCCTAGACATGTAATTTAATCATAATTTTCTTTGAAGCCTCTTAGGTTATTGAACACCTAAGAATCTACCCAAGATTAAGATGATTAAGTTCTAGAATAATTTGATTTTGAGCTTAGTTAATTAATCCATTTAATGAAGCAATTAAATCATTAATCAATTTGTAAATTAATTATATTTTTATCCAAATGAAATAAGCTTAGGGGAAAATATTTAGAAAAGAAATCCTAATCTCATTCCCTAAGTCCATTCACTATTCCAAGATGATTAATAAACTTAATTAATGAATTTAACACTATTTAATAGGTTAATTAATCATTTAATTAATTAGAGAAGTGATTAGAGATGAAATAAGCAATTCCCCTAATTAATTCAATAATAAATTCCAAGAAAATCATGGGAGGTAGAGGTCATCCCACTAATCAATCCTAAAAAGTTTGAAATTAATTACTAAAGTGATTAAGAAGTAATTAGCCTAATAAAATTTCTAATAAAATCCAAATTGAGTGAAGGTTACTATTCAAAATCAATTAAACTTAATTTTATATTATTCCCCTTTAAATTATCTTTAAAATAAACCTCAGTTTGCATTTTTTTGAATTTTTCTATATTTAATTATGATTTTATAAAGTTTTTGTGATTAATGGATAATTAAAATAGCCTAATTAATTAACTAATCCCATTCCACGTGGACCGACGTTTTTCTATGTTACATGGATTTATTATTTAAGTTGTCAAATCACGACGCTTCACCATGGCGATGCGCTTTCCCAGTCCCTAATTAAGGATCGAACTACCAGGATTAATCATGTGGTTCTAAAGGTTTAATCATAGATCTAACGTGATTAAATCAGGGTCATCCATCCAAAATATGTAGGATGGACGGCTCATGATTCATCCCTGCCTAAGTTGCAGGAGACGGAGGCCGTCCACTTGATTTGAGCAAACTTGAGCTCAGATTAGGCTAGGACTTACCCCACACCTTCGGAAGAGAACAAGCAAGAGATCCAACAACTAAGATCTAATGGGATTACAATTCCCTTCCCAAAGGACCAAGCATTTTTGTAACTTAGGATCAGTTTTGAACAATACCTTGTTGGTCGGAGGCTATCACCAGTGCTTCCAATGGAGGAGGTAGCTTTGTCTAGTGAAGAGGAAGCCCTGTTGAAAGTATCAAGACTTGATTTGAAGTAAATTGCTCAGTTGACTAAGCTCCCCTTCAATGGTGATCGGCTTTGATTGAAGCCCCCCTTCCAGTGGCTTGGACACTTGGAAAACACCTTGGGTGAGCTCTACTAGGTCCCTTGATGGTGCTTGCAAAGTGAATTTGGTTTTGGTGGAGAATTGGATGAATTCGAGTTTAGAATTACCTCCCATGTTTCGGCTTGAGCAAAATCGAGAAGGAGAAATTGAGAAGGCTTGGAAATGGCTTTGGAAAACTTGGATAAGCTTGCTTTTGATTCCTCTAGCTCAATCGAATGCAATGTATGTGGTTTGAGTGGAAATGAGGGGGAGTATATCTCCTCCTCCTTGGATTAGACGACCAATACTAGCTTTACCATTTTTGATCAATTGTACTGATTGATTGGTTTATTTTTTTCTGTTAGACACTCCATATGGTTTATTTTAGGTAGACGAGTGGAGGAGAGGGAGTGCATATGTGCTAGATGAGTGTATGGAGTGATCCAAGTGGTCAATTCCCATTAGGGGCCTTGGCTCTTGTCAGCTGACCAAACCCATTAGGTCATATTCACCACCTTCCTTAGTGTCCAAATGGACCACTAAGAAGATGCCAAGTGGCCATGAGAAAGAGTTGGCCAAATTTCAAGTGAATTTGGCCGTAGGTAACCCTTTGACCTATGGGTAAAATGGTCATTTGGCCTTGACTTTGATTTAGGCAAATTTGAAATGATTCAAAAATAGGTTGAGCTAAATTTTAGGTGATTTGGAGTTCATTTGGTTTGAATAGGTTCAATTTGACCCATTTAGGTCAAGATGGCTCAATTTGGGTTAGGTTGACCAATTGATCAAATTGGGTCAAATCATGGGTTAGGTCAAGTTCAAATGATCATTTGGAGCCTATGTGTGTCATTAGTTTGGATCAATTTGATTTATATTTGGTTTTGGTTCATTTATGTTCATTTAGGTCAAATGGGTCAAGTTGACCAATTTTACTCATTTGACCCAATTGGGTGAGGTCATGAGTTGGTTTAGGCTTGGTTGATCATTTGAAATGTTTTGCAATCTTTGGTTTCAATGAATTTTGATTTGGTTTGATTTCAAGTTGATTTGACCTTTTAGGTCAAGTTGGGTTCATGGTCAATTGGGTTAGGTTAGGTCTAGTTGGTTAATTGAACCTTTGGTCAAGTTCAACAAGTGATTTAGAATGAATTTGACCCATTGTTTGCAATCAATTTGGCTTAAATAAAGGTTTGACCCATTTTAACTTTTTAGGTCAACTTAGGTCAACTTAGGTCAAGTGGCCAATTGGGCTAGGTTTGACTCAAGTGATGACTTGATCATTTTCAATCATTGATTATGAATTAGTTTAGATCAATGGTCTCAATCAATTTGGCTCATAGTAGATTTTGGCTAGTTTGGGCTTTATTTGGGCTAAGTGTTGACTTGGTCAAAGGCTAAGTTTGACTTGGTTTGACCCAATTTCAGTGATTAATCATCCTAGGATGATTGTTGCCCACAATGTGAAGCTTAGATGGGCTTAGTTTAATCCAATTTGGGTTGGATTAGAATTTGGCTCAAAAAGGTTCTTTAGGTCACTTTTATCAAGTGAGCCTAAGTGGGTTAATTAGCTTGATCAAAGCTTGATTCAAGTTTGGTTGAACTCACATATGTACTTATGATTGAAATATAAATCCAATTGCAAGTGATTTGGAGTCAAATGGGTTTTGATTCATTTAACAATTTTAAGTCAAAAGGGTGAATATGGGTTTGACTTGGGTTAGTTTGATTTTGGCTTGATGATTGAAGTTTATGTTTATATTTGGTTTGTGATTGAATGAATGATTGTTTGAAGAGAAAATCCAAAGGTCTGGATAGATTTGAGAATGATTTGGCTAAGTTCAAGAATTTGACTTGAAGGGTATAAGTTGGTTTTAAGTTAGATTTGAATTTGAGTATTGAATTTGGTTTTGGTTATTTAAATTTATATTTCATTTATATTTGTGAGTATAAATGAAAATATAAATGGGTTATTAAAAAATCTTCTGAATTTGGAGTGATTTGAATTTGATTTGAGCTAAGTCTAGATGAAATCAAAGGGGCTTAGGAAAGATTTTGTATTTGGAATTGATCATGGGTTTTAATCATTTGAGATATCATGATTTGGATTTTGGAATTGATTTATGATTTAAGAAAATCAATTGAGTTGGAATTGATTTAAGATTTGATTTGGAATTATTTTGAATTTGAAGTTGATTTGAATTTAATGTTTGACTGGAAAGAAGGAAGTAAGGATTTGGTTCAAGCTATAGGATAGGCAAGTTTTCCTTATACCCCTAAGGCATAACCTATTCCTATGGTTATCTCTTTTAAGTCTCTAGGGTTAGATCAAGTGTTTACCTAATCACTAGAAGTATCTTAAGACTAAAGAACTCTTAGTGTTTAGAGGAGTCCTTATGCCTAGGATGAAGAAGTTGAAAGCTCCCTCCAAAAGTGAGGTCAATAAAAGGCACCCAATAGATGTGGTGTGACTGACAAGGTACACCGTAAGTATTAGTGTTGATCAAGATGATCAACAATGCCGAACAACCACAAGCACAAACAGAAATGATCTACACCCAAACCAGAGGTGTAGAAGGAATCAAGACCTTAATGCAATGTGACTCATATGTCAAAACATAAGAGAGTGATGGGGAATCCACTGATTGAGTATGTGAACCTTCCACTAGGGAAGTAGGTTCAAGTTATCCATTAGGGGGATGAGAGGTTATGAAATCTGTTAGGGGATTAGAATTTGGAATCCACCGGGGATAAAAGATGTGAAAATTCCACTAAGGGAGCAAGTTTGGGTTGGATTGAATTGATTCCACTAGGGGAATTAGAAAGATTTTCATCTCACCGAGGAGAAGCTAATTGATTTGATTATTTGATTTGACTCCACTGGGGGAGGTTGATTGGGTTTTTTTTTTGTTTATTTAGTTGGACTCCACTGGGGATGAGGGTTGAATTTATTTCAGATTTTAAATTTTAAATTTTGAGATGGACCTGACTTGGTAGTAGGGTATTGGCCTACCAGACTTGTCCAAAGAGGTAAAACTATCTCCAACCAAGGGGTTTCCTTTCGATTCCAATTGGAAGAAAGCATAGGGACTCACATATTTCCAATAAAGACCGGGTGACATATTAACAAGATAAATACCCAACCTACTTGGTGACTCAGTGAATGTCATTGGGTGACTTAAATCAGCTCAAAAGATAGTCAAGATTAGTTTCATTTTAATTATCTTTTATGGATCCCATTAGTTTGTGATGGATTGCACTGAGTAGGGGCCATGTCAGCCTTGGTCTACTTTCAGATTTACCGATCCAAAGGGAGTAGTTTCCTGGTCGAGGGGAGAACTATCCAACCAAAGTGGTGCCTTTCATTTTACAGTGGCCAATTCAGAGAAGAAAGCACGGGGACTCACATTTTTCCTGAATAAATGACCATTAGGGCAACACATTAGCAAGGTAACATGTCAACCCAACCTAGGGCTAACTACTGAGTGAATGCCACTGGGGGACTTAAATCAGCTCAACAGATAATCAAAATTAATTTATTTTTAATTATTTTTGATGGATCCCTTTGGTTTGTGATGGATTGCATAGAGTATGGGCCATGTCAGCTTTATCCTAACATCAAATTTATCGATCCAAAGGGAGTAGTTCTCGAGAGAGAACTATATCAAGGGGTGCCTTTCGGTTCGGACCAATTGGGAAGAAAGCACGACTCACATCTTGAATAAAATCAGGGGTGACACATTAATAAGGTAACATGTCAACTCAACCAAGGGATCCCTATCAGTTTGCGACAATCATGCTAGAAAGAATGCATAGTAAACATACATCTTCCAAAGTGAAATGATTACCAAGGTAACCTATTTGTGGCAAAATAGACTGAACCCGACCTAAGGGTGACTATAGAGAGAGTGCTAACCCAGGGAATTATCTCAACTCAAGTGTAATTAGGCAATTTGTATAGGGAGTTCTGCTGACACTACCCTAAAGATAGGATGCCTGCTTGGGAAAGGTGTCGTTAGGGGCTTAAATTCTTAATCCACAAGAAAATACATTTATTTATTTTGTTTTATTTATTTATCTTGGACCCTATTGGTTTGTGAAGGATCATACTAAGAATGAGCTTATATCAACCTAGACCTATCTCAGATTTATTAAACCAAGGGGGAATCTATTCATCTACTGAACAAATTCTCCAACCATAGGGGTGGCTACTAGTAAAGGGGGACTATCCAATCCAAAAGTAACCCATGTAGTGTCTTAATGGGGTCGTAAAGGATGTAATCCAAGTAGAGTGCCCATAGGGCAAGGGGTCACTAAAGGCTTTACCCAAAACCTTGAAGAAGATAATGTCTATAGGTATTTGATGGCTAACTCAAGGAGAAAGCGCATGGGCTCACATATGCCAAGAGTGGTGTATCCACTAGGTGAGTTGCTGTCAGCATAGCAAACATCAACCAACCTAAAGTGCCCATCGATTTACAAATAGGAAGATGCATCGGGACTCACATCCTCCAAGATTTTGGGAGTCTATTTTTGGCTCACGGTGCTATCCGACCTAGAGCGTCTGAATGCCACTAGGGACTTATATCAACTAGTCAAAGGAAAGGAGCCACTAGGGGACTTATCCTAAACCTAAAATATATTTGACCTAGTTAGTGTATGATGGCTAGTTCAAGAAAAGCGAGACTCACATCTTACAAGTCAATATGAGGTAGCTTATGCCGGTGAGGTCTTCCAAACTAATAAGGTGCTCATCAATTTGTAATGGTCAAGTCAGGAAGAAAGCACAAGGACTCACATCCGCCAAATAAATGACCACTAGGGTGACACACTAGCAAGGTAATATATCAGCCAGACCTAGAGTAGCTAATGAGTGAGTGCCACATGGGGCTTGTTCCCACATCAAAATAGCCCGAGATAAAAGATATGTGTTTGTGTTTTGTGTTAAAGGAGGGCAGGATGCTGCTTGGGTTCTCTTACACCTATCTTAAAACACACTTAAAAGTTGATGAAATGGTGCCACGAATGGCAGTTGTGATCCCACCAAGAAAGAATGCCACTTGAGTTTTCTTACACCTAACTTAGTCATGCTAATCAAAATAAGATGCCTCTTGGATTCTCTCACACACATCCTAGTAGCATTAGGGAAATCATGTTTAATTTGTGTTCATATTATGAAAGAGGGATAGGATGTCTCTTGGATTCTCTTACACCTATCCTAAATATGTCGTGATGGATTCACAAACAAGCAAATAATGTTTCTAATGAGGAGAATATTTTGATGATAATTATTTTCAAACATGGTTTTATGGGTAATATTTTTTTTTCAAATAGATCTCGTTAATTGGAAGTATCAGGTGTTCCCTTTTACAATCAATTAGTTGACAAGATCCTCCTTGGTAGGCTTTCTCTATGAAAAAAGGGCCTTGCTATGAGGTTTCAAACTTGCCTCCCATCTTTCGACGGGCAATAATTGGTCTCCTTACAACTAAAACAAACTCTCCTACTTGAAAATCTCTAGGGCAGACCAGCTTGTTGTGAGCTTGAATCATTTTAGCTTTGTATAACTTGAGGTTCTGGCATGCCCATAGGCGTCTCTCCTCCAAACCTTCGAGCTCTTCTAACTGCAACCTAGCATTTTTCTCTATAGTGATTTTACTGTCCATTGCTATTCTTAGTGATGGGAGTTGAACTTCTAAGAGTAGAACAGCTTCAGACCCATCACTAAAGAGAATGGGGTAGATCGAGTTGGAATTTTATATGTTGTGTGATATGCCCACAAAGCATCAACTAGCTGCTCATGCCACTGTCACTTATTGTTGTCGAGTGTTTTCTTTAGTGTCTGGATGAGAGTTTTGTTGAATGCTTCTGCTAAGCCATTTGCCCTTGGGTAGTAGATGGTAGAATATCACCAATTTATGCTATATCTTCGGGCAAAGTTGTTGATCTTGGTGCTCTTGAATGCAATATTATTATCGAATATAATTCGTTGAGGAATCTCAAACTTATATACGATATGGTTCCTGAAAAATTGGAGAACATGCTGAGTTGTGACCTCTCTAAGTGGGATTGCCTACACCCACTTAGAAAAATAGTCAGTGGCAGCTAAGATGAACCGATGACCCTTGGAAGAAGGAGGATCGATAGAGCCTGTTATTTGGTACCCCAACACTCAAATGGTCATGAGGCCAATGTAAGATGTAGAATGTTGGGTGGTTGATGTCGGACCACACCGTGTACCTAACATTGATGGCATCTCCTAGCGATATCCATGCAATTTATAGTCATCGTAGGACAGTAGTATCCTAGTCTCTTGATCTTTGCTTTCATCTTCGGATTGGATTGATGCACTCTGCATAGATCTGAATGTATCTCAATTATGATCTTATGGGCTTTATGTTTGTCTAAATAACATAACCACATTTGATCAAAAGATCGTCGGTACAAGGTGTCATCCACGAGAGCATAGGAGAGGGCTCTCTATTTCATCTGATGGGCTTGTGATTTCTCTTGAGGTAGTTTTTCTGTGTTGAGGTAATCCATAAATGGTTGCCTCCAATCAAGCTCCTCGTCCTTATTGGAAACGACAATCTCCCCTTCAAGAGAAAGTCTCTCGATGAGTTCAACATCAATAAGGGATAAGGCTTGTCTACTTTGGACCCTTATGGGAATGGACTCATCTTCCGAACATGCCAATTCATTGGCGAGTTTGGCCAAAGCATCTACTACTACGTTCTCTCCTCGAGGGACCATGCAGATGGTGACCTCAAGAATTTGGATCAACAGCTTCATGGTGTACTCGTGGTAGTGATGAAGTTTAGGTTTTAGAACCTCTATAGGATCCAACAATCTGGTTGATGACCAGCTGAGAATCCCCATAGATGTTGATGCTTTTGACACACATTGTTATAGCTAACTCCAAATTGATGATCAAAGCCTCATACTTGGCTTCATTATTGGTGCATGGATTGGAGAGATAGTATGAAAATCTCATCACATCATGATCTGGAGTTAAGAGAATAGTTTCAACCCCTATCTTTCCTGAAAGAGTAGATCATGGTTCTTCTCATTTGTGAAAGAAACCCGCACCATCAAAATACATCTCCCATCGGTGGTTGTCACCCTCCCCTAAGTTTATGATTTGTTCATCAGGGAGATCATCACTAAGCGGAGAATCAATAAGAAGTGGGTGTGCTGCTAAAAAATTTGCTAGTGCTTGTCCTTTCACCGCATGGAGGGGTATGAATATAATATTAAACTGCGAGAGAATCATGGACCAGTGTGCCAACCATCTGGATAACTTTGGTCGTGTCATGAGATACTGCAGTGGATTGATTCTTTAAATCAAGTTCACCTTATGAGAAAGCATATAGTGTCATAGCTTTTGGGATGCGAAGATTAAACCTAGGCAATGTTTCTCAATAGGTGTGTAGTTTGCTTCAGCAGGGATCAGATGATGGCTGAGGTAGTAGAGAGCATTCTCCTTCCCTTTTGTCATTGGTTTGAGCCAACAAAGCACCAAGGGAGTCGTCCAATGTAATCGTGAAGAGGAACAATGGCCTACCCAAGATAGGGACTGCTAGAACTGGCGGCTTCACCAAATACTATTTGATGTCTTCAAAAGCATGCTGACACTTGTCATGCCACTTGAACTTAGTGTCTTTTTTTACAAGTTCTGAAAATAGCTTGCATCTCCCTGATAGATTGGAGATAAAGCATCTTAGATATGCCAACTTCCCTTGGAATGATTTGAGTTGAGTTAAACTTTTAGGGGGTAGAATTTCTAAGATAGCTTTGATCTTTTCTGAGTCTATCTCTATTCCCCGATGTCGGACAACAAACCCAAGGAATATTCCTGAAGCTACTCCGAATACACACTTTATGGGGGTTCATTTTGAGGTTGAATTATCTAAACTGTTTGAAAACTACTCTCAAGTCAAAGAGATGATCTTCATTTTCTTTGCTTCTGACTACTAGATCATTAATATAACATTCAACTTGATGATGAATGAGTTCATTGAAGATCTGAGTCATGGCCCGCTAGTATGTGGCACCGACATTTTTAAGGCCGAAAGGCATGACCTTATAACAATAGATTCTGATCGAGATTTGAAAAGCAGTGTTCCTTTCATCCTTGGGTGCCATCTTAATTTGGTTGTATCCAGATGACCAATCCATAAAGGAGAAAACTACATGAGATGAGGCAATGTCCACCATTAACTCTAGTATGTGATGTGGAAATTCATCCTTAGGACGTCTTATTTAAGTCCCTAAAATTGACGTATATGCAAATTTTTTCATTCTTTTTCTTAACTGGGATAATATTAGCTAACCAGGTAAGATATTTTTCTTCCCTGATAAAATCAGCATTGATCAATTTCTTGACTTCAGAAATGACCTGTTGTTCAATTTCTAATCGCATGCGTCTAGGAGCTTGCTTGATAGGGTTAGCGTTAGGGTCTATTGTTATTTTGTAGACTACTACGTTAAGAGATAATCTGGACATCTCTTCATAGTTACATGCAAGGCAGTCCTTAAACTCAATTAATTGCCTAACTAAGTCATTAATTTCTTCTTCATTCAACAAAGAACTAATGTATATAAGACATGGATCTTCTTTTGTCTCGAGGTTAATTTATTTGAGCTTGTTGATAGTTGAATGGATTTCCTCTTCAAATTTTAGAGGTGCATCTTTGATTTGAAGATCATATGGATCATCTGAAGTTTTTAAACACACATCCTCATAAGAGTTAGTGTGGTTTGAGGAGAACCTATCAAACTCCATATGATTAGTGACAACTAACCAGTAATCATGATCATCGACTGGACCCACTGTACCGAATCCTAATCTTGGCCTTGATTGTGCATCCCTACCTTTATTGTTCCATAGCTTCTCAAAATACTCTGACCTGTGCCTGGAACATGTATAAAGAATCAAATCTTTCTTTGCAAGATTATGAACACAAGGCAAGTACCAATCAAAAAGTAATTCTATTAAATATTTATATGAATTATCCTCAAGTTCTACATCAGCTTCTGTACATAAGGATGATGATCCCAATAGGGATCTCTTTAGCTTGACATCCATGGAAGATCTAGGGGCTTCCTTAACTACTAAACCTTCAAATTTTTGAGAAAAAAGTGAGGTTAGAGCTAAAGTTCTTCTAATAGTTTTCATAAACTTGAATACATTAGTGCTTTTCTTGGAGGCTGTCTTTATGTCCTCTAGTGCCACCTCCAATGAAACCCACCGAGGGGTTGGTAGTGTCTAATCACATGAGACTCATCCTCTGGGCTATGTGAATAGAGTACTATGAACCCATAACCCTGTTGGTGGCACCAGGGGTCTTCACCTCTAAATTACCTCAGATCCCTACCTCTAGTGAGGTCGAGTCATCCTCATATGTATGGTGGAATGTGGGTGGAATGTGATATCTACCTCCTTGGTGTCCCCTCTCTCTTGTACTTCTTTTCTTATTCTTTTTCTTTTTCTTCTTTTTCTTTTTCTTTTGCATTTGAATTTTGAACAAGTTTGTAAGAATATACATTTTGATTTTGAGGAAGTTAATAGGTCGCATCTTCATATATCTCAACCTCTCTAACTAAAAATGGCATTTCATCTCCTTTGACACTGTATTCAATTCTATCCTTTCGAAACTTGATGCACTGATGAAGGGAGGATGGAATCATCTTGTTCTAGTGTATCCAAGGCCTACTGAGCATTGTAGTGAATGATGTATTCAAATCAATTATATAGAACTTGGCTTCAGTCTTCTAATTGCCTATCTCCAAAGGTAACACTATGGAGCCTAAAACCCTCTCTCCCTGTTCATTGAATCCACTCAACATCATTCGATCTTCTCAGAGTGCAGAGATGTCAATCTTCAAATAGGCAAGGGTCTTTAGACTCATAATGTTCATCGATGCACCTTAATCAACCAAAACCCTAAAAAGTTTGAATATGTCCATATCCACTATGATGTAGAGGAGATGATTGTGCTCCATGTCCCTCAGAAGAAGGTCTTCGTTGGTGAATGTGACACCTTAGGCTTCTCTTGAATAATGTGCCTCCTCTCCAATAGTGGTCAGTTGAGCTAAGCATATCTCTGGATCAAGAAGAGCCTTAATTAATGATTTACTCATCTCTTTGGATAAGACAAGAGCATCATATATGCTTAGTTTAGCTAGCAACTTTCTTAGGTGAGCGATGACATTATAATAACCTCTGGGCTGATCCTCCACAAGCATATCCATGGGTGGAGCATCTTGTGGAGGGGCTTCTTGTTCATTAGTACCAATGAATTATTTCCCCTTATCTTGAGGTGCTTCCCTAGGTGGTAGAACCTTGCCACTACGGAGGCTAACTTCGGTGATCTCTTATGTCGGGTTAGTGGAATTACATACTGCTACACACCTTCTCCTATAGGACTCTCAAAATCATATGATTCCAAGTTTATCTCAAGAGGTGAACCTGCAATATTCAAAAAAGGAAAGTCCATTTTTGAATCAAAAAGAGGATGATCAAAGTTGCTATAATTATTATTAAGACTTAGAGAGTTTTCTAAAAGAGTAGAGTCAGATAACCCATCAGAAGTGACATAGATGTAATTTAAACTAGCTTTATTCCTCAATTTCTTAGATTTGGAAGGAGGTACATAGTAGAAACTAGTAAAGTAAGTGGGATAAAGGATTTGATGTCGTCATCCACCGATACAAGATGTCTACTAGAAGAAGAGCTATCTGAAGTAGTAGGTAACGGTGGAATGGATGGGCTGGGTTGGTGGTTGTGTTGCTATCCAGCAAGGTGTATGTCTTCTCGCTCCCACTTTCCCCAAGTTGTCTTTGGCAACTTGCAAACCTTCCTTGATGTTGGAGGTTCGAGCTGTCTCAGGCACCTGTAAGGAAAAGTTTTTGATTTTTGAAATAATCTTTTAAGAGGTTCAAGATAAAGAAATATCCTAACCTTCTTTTATTTTGAGAGGGTCACAAGTATCTCTAAGGATTACTCTAACAGAATTGGATGATTATTCCACTAGATATTCTTTAGGGATAACTATAACACCTAACTTGTAGCTATGCTCAAGCTAGTCCTTAAATGTAAAGCAATTCTCTAAAACATGGCCTAGCATGCGGTGGTAGGGGCAAAAGTTATGATCATTACTCATGCCCACTTTCTCTGGCTTCCTAGGCTTGGGTAGCTGAAAATTAAATTTCTTTAAGTGGTTCTTAAAGATTTTCCTAACTACTTCCCTCTTAAATAAATAAGTTTTATTTAATTTATCCAAAAGTAGGTGGATGATGATACCTAGGGGGTATGTATGTATACCGTATATGGCTAAGGAAGTGAAAGCCATGGAGGTCTTGCTGTGATGTGGGATGAGGGCGTGGTAAAGGAGGTGGCGCGTTATGGTGCACTAAGTCTCTCACGATCTCCTGGGTTGCTTCCCTTCCAATCCATTCTTCTTCACTGCATCTTTTCATAGATCTTCTACGACTTTTGTGATCTTGAAAAGGCAATTTTTCCTCTCCTTTAGCTACCTTGTTGATTAGCTTCTCAAATGTCTTGATGGTGAAACCTTTGAGCATGAAGGCGATCGGGCCATGAATATTCTTTAGTAGAATTTCAATGGCATGCTATTCAGACAGTTGCGGTTCATATTTCATACTCAAATTGTGCCATATGAGAATTTAATCAATGAGGGACTCACTGGAGTGTTGTTGTGCTCCAATGAGATTGCCCGCAGTTATCCTTTGTTGAGCTCCAATAAACTTCTTAACAAAGAGTTGCTCCAACTCAACAAAAGTCTTCACTGAATTGTTAGAGAGTTCAGCGTACCAATCAAAGGCTATGCCTACTAAACTGCCAACAAAAGATGAAATAGTGCATCTACCACCCAACAGCATAGTATTGCTATGCTGGTGGGTTCTGCCATCAAAACTCTTGAAAGAATGAGGCACAAAACCCTTAGGATATTGGATAGCATCGAATTCCTCTGGGTAGGGTCTACCCTTTGGAACCGATGAACCACCTCAGGCTTGCGCCAGTGCTTCTCTCACTTGTTGTTCAACCATGAGTTTAGTATCCTTTTCTTGTATGGAGGTACTATCCACTACCTTCCCCAAGCTAGTGCTGCCCTACTCTATCGGAGGTGAACTATTAGGTTGATCCAAGACATGCACAACTTCGGTGACGGTCTCCACAATAGTAGATGTTCTCTTTGGGGCTTGATTACGAAGTCAAAACTACCGTTAGCAAATCTTTGAGCCCCTTTCATATCTTATCTATCTGCTCATTCTTCTATTTGAGTTGTTGATGGAGGTGTTGGGTCGAATAGGCAGTATCATCCTGTTCGGCCGCAACACCTTCCAAACTTTGGTGATCTCGAAGGAGGGAACCCTTGGTGTCTACCATATGCACCTCTGTTGAGTCTTCCAATAAATCATCTTCATTTGGATCAAAGCTAACATTCTCTTCCTCTAGATCAGGCTAGTCGTACCCTAGGATTTCCTTCTTCCCAATGAGATACTATATTACGATACCATATAAGGAGCAGTCCAACTGCACATGTACAAATGATCATGGCTAACCGGTGGTGGGATCATGCTCATGAACAGAGATACATCTGACCTCCCCTGCTACTGGAACATTGATCTTGTGAGGGTTATGCTCATTGGAGGATACATGCTCATGGATATCATCTTCCATGGGCGGTGTACTACTCCTAGGAAGATCTATCACCATGGGTGTGACTGAACTGTCTCCTTCTTCCCTTGCTGCTGCTATGTCCATGATCTGGTGAGGTGGTGGTGGTGATGGCATGACTGCGTTGCTACAAGCTTGCCATTCCTTCTTTACCACAACTAAAGTAAGAGGTTGAGCAGGAGAGCTTGGCCTCACCTCAATCGGTGGTGTAGATGAAATGGAATCTCTTGGTCATAGCCTGATCACCAATGGGCCTTTCTTTTCCCCTGATGCTGCCTTCATGACTTTAGATGGAACTATGAAAGATGGGACCTGCACTGGTGATGGCAGACATGGTGTGGAGCGGTGTGATGGAGGCAACACTAACTCTCTCTGTGCAAGAGTTCTCCTCCAATGGTGGGTAGTAACAGTCAATAGAATATTATTAATATGACTCTCAGGGGTAGGGGGAAATCTATGAGGTGAAATCTTGATGCAGTACCTTCCTCTCTCTAGTAACATGCATACAGGCTTCCCTCTCTAGGATATGCTCACCACGTGAGGAATGGTGATCAAGATCAAATTAGGCTTTGTACTCTGATCATCCAAAAGCCTTCCAACTTGGCACAAAATTGTCCTAAGGCCAGCATAGGTCCTCCTCCTATCTCTGATAGGTGCCTCATAGTGAACTGCAGGTGGAGGTGATACTGGGATCCTCCTAACATCTTCCTCTCCATCAGATCTAGAAAGAGGATGGAACTTGTTTGTAAGGAGAAACTATCTGGGTGACTCATCTATAACACGAGAGCGCCTCCATCTTTGGCTATTCATGATGTCACTTGATCTTGTGGCATGTGATGGCATTAAGTTCTTGGGAGGAGCGGAGAACTAGACCTATCTCAAAGATGGGGAGACTATCCATCCACAGTAGCCTTCCCCTTGGAAGAAGCCAAGTGGGTGTAGCGTGTTGGGGCGGTGGCTTAACGCTGATTGGAGCACTCTTGTGGAACTTCCACTTCTCTTGGTGAGGGAAACTCGACATCTAAAGGCATCTCAACATGGATAACTGGCCTCTGCCCAGTCACCACACTCCTACTGACAATTGTGAGGGTTGCCCCCTCACAAGTGATCTTGGCACCCTCGAATCCTCTGCCAAAGTGAATCAAATAGGAAAAGTTAGTATGTGGGAGGTTGGCCCGATCCAAGCCAAAATCCATCCCAAAGATAAAGTAAACACATATTTCTGAGCGTCCATTTGAACTATACTAAACTTGAGTAAAATAAAAGCTAACTAGAACTGAGTTGAAATTCTACAATTGCTGAAAATAAACTCTAATCAAATTTTCTATCTTAATTTGCTTTAGAATTTAAACCCGCACTTAACAATCTGAATATGTTAACTGGGGCTCTTTGAATTTAGAATTGGAGAAGAGATTTTGAATTTAGAATCCATTTTTAACAAATTTATGTATGTTGGAAATGGGTTCAATTATTTTGAAGAGATTCTTGATGCTTCCATTGGTTCATATTTGAATTTGATTCTTTATGTTTGGTGACCCTTTATTTAACAAATTTGAGTATGTTAAATAGAGGGTCAATTGATTTTGTTTAGGATTTCTCATTTAGCAAATTAGGGTATGCTAAATGAGATGTTTGAAAATAATTTTTTTTCTTTTGCTTGTTTGTCCATGATGTGAATCATGTGCGAATTTGAAAGTTGAATCTTTACTTACCAATTTTGTGTATGCTAAATAAAGTCCAAATGTTTTCTTTTGTTTTAATTTTTAAAAAGAGGATCTTTACTTAGCAAATTTTGGTACGCTAAATGAAAATCCAAATGTGTTTGATTTTTATGATTTTGAAAAGAGGATCATTACTTAGCAAATTTAGGTTTGTTAATAAAGTCCAAATGTGTTTGATTTTTGTGTTATTGAAAAGAGGATCTTTACTTAGCAAATTTGGGTATGCTAAATGAAAAATCCAAATGTGTTGGATTTTTGTATTTTTAAAAAGAGGATCTTTACTTAACAAAGTTGGGTAAGCTAAATAAAGGATCCAAATGTGCTTGATTTTCATGATTTTGAAAAGAGGATCTTTACTTAGCAAATTTGGGTATGCTAAATAAAGGATCCAAATGTGTTTGATCTTTGTGTTTTGATTAGAGGATCTTTACTTAGAAAATTTGAGTATGCTAAATAAAGAATCAAATTGTGTTTGATTTTTTATTTTTGATTTTGAAAATGGAAACTTTACTTAACAAATTTGAGTATGTTAAATAAAGTTCAAATGTATTTGATCTTTGTGTTTTGATTAGAGGATCTTTACTTAGCAGATTTGGGTATGCTAAATAAAGAATCAAAATGTGTTTGATTTTTTATTTTTGATTTTGAAAATGGGAACTCTACTTAACAAATTTGGGTATGTTAAATAAAGTTCAAATGTGTTTGAATTTTGATTTTGATTTTGAAAATGGAAACTTTACTTAACAAATTTGGGTATGTTAAATAATGTTCAAATGTGTTTGAATTTTTTATTTTGTTTTTGAAAATGTGAACTTTACTTAACAAATTTGGATATGGTAAATAAAGTTCAAATGTGTTTGAATTTTTTATTTTGTTTTTTAAAATGGGAACTTTACTTAACAAATTTGGGTATGTTAAATAAAGTTCAAATGTGTTTAAATTTTTTATTTTGAAAAATGAGAACTTTACTTAGAAAATTTGTGTATGCTATATAAAGTTCAAAATGTGTTTGATTTTTCTTTTTTTGTGTTTTTGTTTTAAAAATGGAAACTTTACTTAGAAAATTTGTGTATGCTAAATAAAGGTCCAAATGTATTTTGAAAAAGAGAGTGGGTTTCTATTCAACAAAAATGGTGTGTCAAATAGAATCCAATTTTCAATTTTGTTTTTGAAGGATGAAACTCTCATTTGACAAATTTGGGTATGTCAAATTTAATTTCAATGTATTTTGATTTTCATTATTTTTGTAAAGGAGATTTAGATTTAACAAATTTGGATATGTAAAAATAGAAATCAATCATGTTTTATTTTTCAAAGATGAAGTTTTATGTGTGATTATTGCTTTTTGAAAAAGAGGAAATTCCAACTTAACACATGTGGGATGTGTTGAGTGGAGTTTCAAATAATGTGATTTTATTTGTAAATAAAATCTCCATCCAACACATTTGGATATATTGAATGAAGAGGCTTATCTTCAAATTTGTAATTTTTGAAAAGAAAGAAATTCCAACTTCAACATATGTGAAATGTATTGAAAATGGAATTTCAATTTTATGTTATGATTCTATTTGGAAATGAAATCTTCATTTAATAAATTTGGGTATATTGAATGAGGGTGTTCATTTTCAAATATGTGCTTTTTGAAAGGTGATTTTGATTTTATTCGTTAATGAAATCTCCATTCTATAAATTTAGGTATACTGAATGAAGATGTTCATTTATGCTTTTTGAAAGATAATTTTGATTTAATTTGGAAATGAAATATTCATTCAATAAATTAGGGTATATTGAATGAGGATGTTCTTTTATGATTTCTGAAAGATGATTTTGATTTTATTTGAAAATGAAATCTTCATTCAATAAATTTGGGTATATTGAATGAGAATATTCATATGTGCTTTTTGAAAGATGATTCTTAACTTTTGATTTTTGAAAAGACCCTACATATCACAATTTTGAAAATTGTTAGATGAGGTTGAGTTATGAAAATTTTTGCACAAGTATTTCACTAGGTGTATTTTGAAAAATTGCTTTTGAAAAGTGTTTTTATAAAGGATTTTGTTTTTCTTAGTTGTAGAATGAAATTTACTTTACCATAGAAATGGTAAAGAGATTCAACAGAGTGTTTAGTCATTTATTTTTATTAAATTTTATTTTCATCTATTAGGGGACTCAACAGGGGTTTTAAGACCTACATGGAGTGATGTCCTAAAACCTAAAGGATGTTGGCTAACTTAGCTTAAGAATAAAATAAACTAAGTGCCAATGCAAAAGAAGGATAGTCTCAGATTCATATGAAATACAAATCCACTTTCGGTACTTGGAGACAATGATCATTTACTAAAGATGGAGAGAGGAACCTTTCCCAATGGAGTTGCCAAAAAAATATGTGGTGTATTTCTTTCTCAAACTCAGGGATTTGAAAAATAAATATGTTTATTTGGGACACCACGTAGATCCGCAGATGTACTCATTAGGGTGATCAACTGCAACATTGAGGAATGATGTACTATCTCAAGAGAAATAAATCACCATCCTATAATAGACCTAATCACCTAATGAGGACTCTTAAGGATGATGGGTTTTCGAATGTACCAGAGATCTTTCCCCTACTTTATATGGAAAAGTAAAGTAGGGTTTATTTTAAATTGGGTTCATTAAGTTTCCTATTTAGGCAAGCCCCCATAGGTAATTACATCTTAAGGAATGTGATTTCATAAGAATACTCTCGATTAAAATAAATGATTGTTGTCTCCAAAGATTTGAAAGATAGGACTATAAATGGTTATTTTTGGAAAATCAAGTGAGATTGATCAAAAAGGAGATTAGCAGGGGATGTTAATGGTACTTGGAAACCTAGTGAGCATCCCAAACCATCCTATGGTTGGGCTTTATATTTTTGAAATTTGAAGAGGAATTATATGTTTGAGTTGATTTTTTATTAGAAATCTAGGGCTTACAATTCCATCATAAAAGATCATGAAAATGCCTAAGAGGTGATGATTTATACTTTTTTCCATAAAGGGAAACAACAACCTCAGATCCTAAATCTAGGGAGCTTTGGTGAAGGCCAAAGCACAACCTAAATCTAAGGAAAAAATGGGTATATGGTTTACCTCCACAAGAGAGGATAAACCACCTGACTGTTGGACTTACAATCGCCTAGGGGTGACCTCCAACTAACTTCTCTTATAATTTTAAATAAATGTAGGCAAGTCTTATGCTTTGCAAGATAGGTAGGCTATTATTTATTTAGAAAGGAGACTAAATCCTTAAACACACTCCCTAAGAGACTAGATCATGTAGGGCATGAATTCATGACTTAATCTAATGCAAATTATGTTAAGTTTTATTTTAATTTTTGGATAATTTATTTGACATAGGCTATGAGATTTCATTTTCCTAATGCATGAGAAGATTAGTTATGGGATAAAATTAACAAGAAGGAGGTATGTTTCCACCATGGCTCTCAAAGATCAAGCCATTTTCTCTGGCAAAGGTGGAAGCCCTCCATTAGTAAGAGTGAAATAATATTTATTTTATGCATGATGGGAGACATACAACATCCAGCTAAGGGGTTGCTAAATATTTTATTACATTGATTTATGTCCTAAGATTAAGGTGTGGTTATGAGTTGTTTAATTTAATTTTGAGTTGATTAAATGGATAGAAAATTTATTTTTTCCTAAGAGTCTAATCACATCCAAACCATTTAATAATCACCAAGCAATTAAGAAACTAATAAAATCATGCCATCTTAATGCACAAGCTAAACAAGCATCAAACAATTTTATAAAGCTAATGTAAAAGAATAAGAGGCCAATGTGGTCGGGTACCAACCCAAAAAGAAATGTGGGTAGCCAAGCTCTACCCTTGTACAACCTGGATTACAAATGAATAATTACAATTAAAAGAAATTTATGTTATGGGGGTCTTCATTCTTCATTCTTTGTTCTTCATTTCTTCATTTCCTTCTTTCTTCCTTTCTTCCTTTCTTTTAATTTGACTTGAGATATAGTTTGCTCTAAGGCTTCACATGGTACATAAGACATGATCTTATGATCAATGTTGACCTTAATTCTTTCAAAACAGTCATTCCAAATTTCAATTATAAAAGTTACATTAAAAAGAAAAGATAAATCTAACTAAACCTACATAATAATGATTAGCTAAACATACCACACAATCCCAAGTAGTTATGTAAATAATTTGGACTTAGCATTCCACACATGAGTAACCAAGTCAACCTATCCTAATTTGGATCATGCTTAGGGGTATAAGCAACCTGCACAACAAAAGCATTTATATTTTGTTATTATAGCTCTCCTTAAGCACAATCCCCTATAGAAGACATGATTAGAATAAAATCATCATTTCATCCAGTCTACGCACATGCACCCTAACATACAGTTCAAAAAACATTACATCATAAAATAAAATTAAGCATCAAACCATGCACTTCCTTAATATTGAGCTAGAAATTGTGACTTAGCCTACTGTGCTCTATTTAAGGCTTGTGTGGCATGTATTAGCTACGTTTTAAGGTTAAAATTATCTAAGTGTGAAGGATTCAACATAGAGGGTGGTTTCAACTAATTGATTTAGTTGATTTGTTAATTTAATTTGATGATTTGATTTAGTTTGAATGAACCTATACTTAGTTACTAAATATTGTAAAGAGAAGAAAAGAGAAGAGAACTTCTCTTTCATCCCTACCTTAAGTAACTTCTAAGGTAAATTCATTAATGATTTTTTTAGTGAATATTTAATTATGTATTTTAATTAACCCTAAGTTTATATTTGCTCTAAATAAACCTATTCAATAAGAAAGGCATCTTAGGATTAGTTAAGGTGAACTACTATCACATAGCACACAACTAATTATTTCTTTCCAACATGTATACCATGCATATGAATAAATCCTAAGCATACCTATACATGCAATGCAAATTTTAGCACACCTTGATGATGAATGCTAAGAGATATTATTTGGAAATTTGGAAGTTTCATGAGTGCATGTTTTTATTATGTAGAAAAGAGGGATTCTTTATCCATTAACATAATGCACATTCACAGTTACAAAAGACATAAGTGAGTACGACACCATTATTTTCTATGCCAGTGGTGCAAGGTACAAGACCTACTTAGGGCTACTTAAAGCCTTGTAATCCTGGGATGTCCAGACTATTATACCACTTTTCTTAAATACATGAAAATGTATAAAGAGAAATAAATGGATGAAGGATCATGCAAAAGATCTTTGTTTGATTTTGATTGTATAATTTACATGTGTAATGTGAGGATCCTTCTTAAGTCATAACATAGGAGTGCATAGGAATAGATTTAAACAAGTGTTGTATTCTTTTCAAATGAACTATACATTTTGCAAATCTTATACAAGTCCATGTTAAGAGAAGAGAAGGAAAGCAACATAAAACACATCTTATGCTATATTCACATGCAAGCTTATAAGTTCTTATAAGTAGCATAACTTCATTCATAATCTTTAGTTTGTAGGTTTTTAAAAAATAATTTTTGATTTAATAGTGATAATAGCCACTCATATTCTTACTTTAGCCAAAACATGTAATTTGACATAAAAGAAAATATTTTTTATTTGATTGATTTTTTTTAAAAGATATGAATACATGACTTCATATGGAAAATAATATTTAGCATGCTTAAAAAGAAATAAAGTGATGTAAGCATATGACTTCATTCACCCTAATTAATTCCTAAAGACAATCCTATAAGATAAGATCATTTTAAGTGAATCAAAATTCTTTAAAGAGATTTTTATTTTTGAACTTGATTTGACTTAGAAAATATGAAAAGAATTTGATGGTCCTAACCCATTTCCCCCATTTGCAAATTGATTTAGTTTAATTTTAAAATAATTAGGTTGATTTTAGGTTTTATTTAGGTTAAGGTGTGAATTAAACTCATTAATTACCCCTTACCTATACCACTTTAACATAACTAAACAAATAATTATGAGCCAACATATGATATGCAACCACATGGAATTTAAATTAGCAATGCACCTAAGCAATAAAGGGGCCTAATGCAATTGGCTCATAGTTATTGATTAATTAAGCTAAATAGTTTAATTAAGTACTTTCATAACCATCCTACACATGTAGTTTGATTATAATTTCCTCTAAAGCCTCTTAGGTTATTGAACATCTAAGAATCTACCCAAGATTAAGATGATTAAGTTCTGGAATAATTTGATTTTGAGTTTAGTTAATTAAGCCATTTAATGAAGTGATTAATTCATTAATTAATTTGTAAATTAATTAAATTTTTATCCAAATAAAATAAGCTTAGGGGAAATGATTTGGAAAAGAAATCCTAATCTTATTCCCTAAGTCCATTCATTATTTCAAAATGATTAACAAGCTTAATTAATTAATTTATCACTATTTAATCAATTAATTAATCATTTGATTAATTAAGGAAGTGATTAGAGATGAAACAAGCAATTCCCCTAATTAATCCAACAATAAATTCCAAGAAAATCATGGGAGGTAGAGGTCATCCCACTAATCAACCGTAAGAAGTTTGGAATTAATTGCTGAAGTAATTAAGGAGTAATTATCCTAATTACATTTCCAATAAAACCTAAATTGAGTGAAGGTTACTGTTCAAAATCAATTAAACTTAATTTTATATTATTCCCCTTGAATTATCTTTAAAATGAACTTGAGTTTGTATTTTTTTAGGATTGTTTTACATTTAATTATGATTTTATAAAGTTTATGTGTTAATGGATAATTAAAATAGTTTAATTAATTAACTAATCCCATTGGCGCCATGTGCACTGCTAACACGAGCAAGAGATCTAACGGCTAAGATCTAATGGGATTACAATTCCCTTCTCAAAGGACCAAGCATTTTTTAACTTAGGATTGGTTTTGAATAATACCTCATTGGAGGCTATCACTGATGCTTCCAACGGAGGAGGTAGCTTCATCTAGTAGAGACGAAGCCCTGTTGAAAGGACCAAGCCTTCATTTGAAGTGAATTGCTTGGTTGACCAAGCTCCCCTTCAATGGTGATCAGCTTTGATTGTAGTCCCCTTCCCATGTCTTGGAGACTTGGGAAACACCTTGGGTGAGCTTGACTAGGTCCCTTGATGGTACTTGCAAAGTGAATTTGGGTTTGGTGGAGAATTGGAAGAATTGGATGAATTAGAGTTTTGAATTACCTTCCCTATTTCGGCTTGAGCAAAACCGAGAAGGAGAAATTGAGAAGGCTTGGAAATGGCTTTGGGAAACTTGGAGAAGATTGCTTTTGATTCCTCTAGCTCAATCAAATGCAATGTTTATGGTTTGAGTGGAAATGAGGGGGAGTACATCTCCCCCTCCTTGGATCGGATGAGCGAGACTAGCTTCACCATTTTTGATCAATTGCTCTGATTGATTCATTTATTTTTGTTGTTGGACACTCCATGTGGTTCATTTTAGGCAGAGGAGTGGAGGAGAGGGAGTGCACATGTGCTAGATGAGTGTATAGAGTGATCTAAGCAACCAATTCTTATTATAGGGGTCAATTTGGCCTTGGGTTGGGTCATGGCTGATCCAAACCCATTGAGTCCTGTTCAACACCTTCCTTGGTGTCCAAATGGACCATTAGGAAGATGTCAAGTGGTCATGATAAAGAATTGGCCAAATTCTAAGTAAATTTTGCCATCAGTTACCCTTTGACCTAAGGGTAAAATGGTCATTTAGCCTTGATTTTGATTTAGGCGGATTTTAAATCAATTTGGCTCATAGTGGATTTTGGCAAGTTTGGGTTTCATTTGGACTGAGTGTTTACTTAGTCAAAGGCTAGGTTTGACTTGGTTTGACCCAATTTGAATGATTGATCATCTTAGTATGATTGTTGCTCACAATGTGAGGCTTAGATGGGCTTAGTTCAATCCAATTTGGGTTGGATTAGAATTTGGCTCAAAAATATTCTTTAGGTCACTTTAGGTCAAGTGAGCCTAAGTGGGTCAATTGGGTTGATCGAAGATTGATTTAAGTTTGGTTGAACTCACATATGGACTTATGATTGAAATATAAATCCAATTGCAAGTGATTTGGAGTCAAATGATTTTTGATTCATTTGACAATTTCAAGTCAAAAGGGTGAATATGGGTTTGACTTGGGTTTGTTTGATTTTGGCTTGATGATTGAAGTTTATGTTCATATTTTATTTGTGATTGAAGGAATGATTGTTTGAAGAGAAAATCCAAAAGTTTGGATTGATTTGAGAATGATTTGGCTAAGTTCAAGAATTTGACTTGAAGGGTATAAGTTGGTTTTAAGTTGGATTTTTATTTGAGTTTTGAATTTGGTTTTACTTATTTGAATTTATACTTCATTTATATTTATGAATATAAATGAGAATATAAATGGGTTATGAGAAACTCTTTTCAATTAGGAGTGATTTGAATTTGATTTGAGCTAAGTCCATAAGATGAAATCAAAGGGGCTTAAGAAAGATTATGGATTTGGAATTGATCATGGGTTTTAATCATTTGAGATTAGATTCATGATTTAGATTTTGGAATTGATTTATGATTTGAGAAAATCAATTGAGTTGGAATTGATTTAATATTTGATTTGGAATTGTTTTGAATTTGAAGTTGATTTGAATTTAAAGTTGATCTGAATTTGAGGTTGATTTGAATTTGAAGTTGATTTGAATTTGAAGTTTGACTGGAAAGAAGGAAGTAAGGATTTGGTTCAAGCTATAGGGTAGGCAAGTTTTCCTAATACCCCTAAGGCATAACCTATTCCTATGGCTAACTCTTCTAAGTCCTTATGGTTAGGTTAAATGTCACTTAATCACTAGAAGTGTCTTAAGACTAAGGAACTCTTAGTGTTTAGATGAGTCCTTATTCCTTGGATGAAGAAGTTGAAAGTTAACTCCAAAAGTGAGGTCCATAACCCCCCTCATTCTGACTCAAACTCAGACACTCACACTCGATTCAACCCTAGCAGCCAAGGAAAGAGATCCCAGAGCAATTTTCAAGGCTTCTCGAGCTCCCCAAAATCCACATTCTTGATTTTACGTGAAACCGAAACAGGGGAGGTCACCTTCAATTGCCATTTGCTCAAACCTCCACCAAGGTGCATTTAACTTTGCCACACCATCGTTGGACCTAAATGAGTGAGAATGAATCATTTCCCAAGCTTCTCGACGGTCGGAGGGTGGAGTTTGATCAAGGCCAATCACCTACGCCTCGTGTATTGGTCTTTCTAGCAAACTACACCAAATCAAAGCCCATGTGTCTCAACAGGGATTTGTTTCTACCAAAGGAAGCTTCCTTAATCGTTGGAACCACCAATCATAAGCTTTGGTGAGGTATGTCATTAAAATCAATCCTTGAATGAAAATAGCTTGGTCTTTTGTGAAAGAAAGTTCTATGTCATGCGATTTCGACCATTAGGTTGCTTTATTTTGCTTCCCCAAATGTGTGGGATTGATTTCATCTCCATTCGAGCTTGGGAGAGCTCGGATCAGGCGACAATCAATGGACAATATCCATCATTTGCCGCTCGGGAGCAGATAGATCACAGACCTTTTTTGCGGCCCATGATCGAAATGGACGGTCTTGATCTGATCATGTGTAGAACTAATCATTTTTCCTTCAGATTTGTGGGTTTAATCGTGGCTGTTCGATGGTCGTCCAATCTTAGATCAGACGGTTCACAGTGTTACCATGTGCACCACCATCCGAGTCACCCTTTAGATGTGACAAGTTAAATTGATTGAAACTAAAGCTTGTAATACATTTCAAATGATCAACCAAGCCTAAACCAACACAGGACCCAACCCAATTGAGTAAAATGGGTTAAATTGGTCAACTTGACCCATTTGACCTAAATGAACCTAAATGAACCAAAACCAAATCTAAACCAAATTAAACCAAATCAATGATACCCATGGCTCCAAACAATCATTTGAACTTGACCTAACCCATGGTTTGACCCAATTTGACCAATTGGTAAACCTAACCCAATTTGACCCAAATGGGTCGAATTGAGCCAAATCAAATCAAATGGACTCCAAATCACTTGAAATTAGGCCCAACCCATTTTTAAATCATTTCAAATCTGCCCAAATCAAACTCATAGCCAAATGACCACTTTGCCCTTAGGTCAAAGGATATCCAATGACCAAATTCACTTGGAATTTGGCCATTCCTTTCCCAAGGACACTTGGTACCCTTCTATTGGTCCACATGGGCACCAAGAAGGGTGGTGAACATGACCCAATGAGCTTAGGTCGGCCATGACCCAAAGGGAGGCCAAATCGGCCTCTCCAATCACCCTTGGACACTTGGATCACCAAATTCACTCACCAATCACATGGGTAGCCACTCTTCCTCACTCCTCCACCCAAAATGACCCATGTGGGATGTTTTCCAACTCAAATTGATTAGCCAATCCAAGCCATTGAGCCAAAATGGCAAATCAGCCATCCACCATCTGATCCAAGGAGGGGAGATATATGCCCCTCCCCTCATTCTCAAGCAAGAGAGGTTGATTCCTCAAAGCTCAAAAAGCATTTTCAAATCCTCCCCAAGCTTTTCCCACCCATTCCCTAGCTTCCTTACTTCCCATTTCTCAGTTTTACTCAAAACTAAAATAAGGGAGATCAATCCTGAGCTCAACTCACTCAATCCTCAACCAAAGTGCAATTAACCTTGCACACACCATCCTTGGACCTCATCGAGCTCAATCAAACCATTTCCTAAGCCTCTAAGCAACGAGAAGTGCCACTTTGATAAAGACTGATCCCCATTGAAGAGGAGCTTGGTCGACCGAGCAAATCACTCCAAATCAAGACCAAATTTCTTTAACAGGGCTTCGTGTTTACTATACGAAACTACCTCCTCCGTTGGAAGTGCCGGTGATAGCCTCCGGCGAGGTAATTATTCAAAATCATAGCTCTAGGGAATTTTCAGTTGGTCCTTTTCCAAGGAAATTGTCATCCCATGCAATTTTGATTGTTGGATATGCATCTCCCCTCTTTTTGAAGGTGTGGGATCATTTTGATCCTAATCCGAGCTCGGGTGAGCTCGGATTGAAGGAGAAGGATCATACGTCAACCATTCTGTGTGGTTGGAATGGACGGTTGTGATCAGCTCACACTAGATCCATTGTAATTCTAAGCCTAAACTGTAGGATTAATCTTGATTGGACGGCCCGTTGAGAAAATGCGTCCTCCGTCATCTAACATAGTTGACGGATGTGACAACTTAAATAACCAATTCCATCGCGCCACATGGAAAGCGCTCTGCATCAACCGCCATGTGGCCTGATGGGATTAAGAGTTTAATTAGGCTTAATTAATCTAATTTTAATGGTGAAACTTCCAAAATTCATAACTAATTATAGAAAATTCCAAAAATACAAATAAATATTCATCTTAAAGGTAATTTAGAGGAAAAATAAATCAATTAATTTTGAATAGGGATTTTAACTCAATTTTAGTTTTATTAGAAATATAATTAAGCTAATTACTCTCTAATTACTCTATCAGTTAATTCCAAACTTTCCGAGATTGATTAGTAGAATGACCTCTACCTCCCATAATTTTCTTAGAATTTATTGCGTGATTAATTAGGAGAATTTTTTATTTCATTCTTAATCCCTCTCTTACTTAATTAAATGATTAATTTGCTTGATAAATAGTAATGAATCCATTAATTAAGTTGGCTAATCATTATGAAACAGTGAATGGACATAGGGAATGAGATTAGGACCCCTTTTCCATTCTTTTCGCTTAAGTTTATTTCATTTGGATAATACTTAATCAATTTGCAACTAATTAATGGCTTAATCACTTCATTAAATAGTTTAATTAATAAAACTCAAAACCATATCATTCCAGAACTCAATCATTCAATGGGTAGATTCTTAGGTGTTTAATAACCTAAGAGATTTAAAAAAGAAAATTATAATCAAACTACATGTGTAGGAGGGATATAAAAGTACTTAATCAAACCCTTTAGCTTAATTAACCAATAATTGTGAGCCAATTGCATTAGGCCCCTTCATTTCTTAGGTGCACTGCTGATTTAATTTCCATGTGATTGCATATCATATGTTGGCTCATAATTACTTGGATAATCATGTTAAAGTGGTATAGTTAAGGGATAATTAATGGATTCAATTCATACTTTAACCTAATCAAAACATAAAATCAACCTAATTATTCTAAATTAAACCAAACCAATTCACACAGGGGGGAAATGAGTTAGGACTAGCAAACCCTTCTCATATTTCCTAAGTTAAATTAAATTCAAAGGTAAAAATCTCCTTAAAGAATTTTGATTCATTTTAAATGATCTTATTTTATATGATTGTCCCTAGGAATTAATTAGAGTGAATGAAGTCATGTGCTTACATTCCTTTATTTCTTTCCAATCATGCTAAATATTATTTTCCATATGAAATCATGCATTCATTTCTTTTAAAAATTAATTAAATAAAATGTTTCCTTTTATGTCAAATTGCATGTGTTGGCTAAAATTAAGAATATGAGTGGCTATTATCACTATTAAACCAAAAATTTATTTTCTTAAAACCTATAAATCAAAGATTATAAATGAAATGATGCTAGTTATAAATATTTATAAGCTTGCAAGTGATGATAGCATAAGATGTGTATTATGAAGTTATCTTTCCTTCTCTTAACATGGATTCACATAGGATTTGCAAGTGTATAGTTCATTTGAAAAGAACACAACACTTGCCTAAATCTATCCCTACCCATCTCTATATTAAGACTTAGGAAGGATCTTCATAATACACATGTAAATCATACAACCAAATCAAACATAATATCTTGCATGATTCCTTATCCATTAGTTCTTTTTGTACATCTACATGTATCTAAGAAAAGTGATATATGAGTCTAGACATCCCGGGGTTGCAAGGCTTTAAGTTACCCTAAGTAGGTCTTGTACCTTATGCCCCTGGTGTAGAAAACAAAGGCATCGTACTCACTTATAACTTTTATACATGTAGATGTGCATTTAGCTAATGGATGAAAAATCCCTCTTTTCTACATAACAAAGACATGCATTAATGATCTAATTAATAAATTGAATATCCAAATTTTCAAATCACATCTTTTTGCATTCATCATCAAAGTGTGCTAAGATTTGTATTGCATGTATAAGTATGCTTAGGATTATTCATATGCATGGTATACACGATGGAAAGAAATGAATGGGTGTGTGTTATGTGATAGTAATCCACCCTAACTAACCTTAAGATGTTTTTCTTATTGAATAAGGCTATTTAGAGCAAATCTAAACTTAGGGTTAATTAAAAATCATAATAAATTACTCACTAAAGAAAATTCATTAACCAATTTACCTTAAAAATTACTTAAGGTAAGGATAAAAGAGATGCTCTCCCTCTCTTTCTTCTCTTTATAACACTTAGTTGTTAAGTGTAGGTTACATGAAATAAGAGAAGACATTAAGTAAAATTCCTCAAATCAACTAAACTACTTAAAGAAAAAAAATCAACCCTTTATAAATTAAACCTCTCACACTTAGCAAATCATAACTCTAAAGCCTATCTATGACATACCACACAAGCTCTGACACATGCATATTAGACTAAGTGATTATTCAAGTCATTATTCATTCCCTTCATGATCTAGTCTTTAGGGAGTGACTTTAAAGACTTAGTTTCTCTTTTGAGTAAATAACAATCTAACCATCTTGCAAATCATATGACTTGCCTACATGTATTTAAAGCATAGAAGGAGTTTGTTGGTGGCCACCGCAAGAGGTTGTAGGTCCAACAGTCGGGTGGTTTATTCTCTCTTATGGAGGTAAATCATAGACCCACTTTTGGCTTAGATTTAAGTCATGTTTGACCCTCACCAAAGCTTCCTAGATTTAGGATCTAAGGTTGTTGTTTCCCTTTCGGGCTACATGCATAAATCCTCACCTCTTAGGCATTTCTACAATCTTGTATTATGGAATTATAAGCCCTAGATTTTTAATAAAAATTCAACTCAAACATATAATTCTCCTCAATTTCAAAAATATAAAGCCTAACCATAGAATAGTTTGGGATGCTCACTAGGTTTCCTTGAATTATGAGCATCCCCTACTCATCTCCCTTTGGTTTCGATAATAAAATTAACCAATTGATTGATAAACCTATCTTTGAAATCTTTGGAGACAACGATTATTTACCTTGATCGAGAGTATTCCTAAGGAACCTCATTCCTTAGGATGTAATTAACTATGGAGGCTTTCCTCCATAGGGAACTTAATGAACCTAGCTTAAAATAAACCCTACTTTACTTTTTCATGTAAAGTAGGGGAATGATCTCTAGTACATTCGAAGACCCATCATGCCTTAGGAGTCTTTATTGGGTAATTAGGTCCATTATAGGATAGTGAGTTCTATCTTTCAAAAGCACATATTTGAAAATGAACATCTTCATTTAATATACCCAAATTTATTGAATGAAGATTTCATTTCCAAATAAAATCATATCATAAAATTGAAACTCCACTCAATATATCTCACATGTGTTGAAGTTGGAGTTTCTTCCTTTTCAAAAGCACATATTTGAAAATGAGAATCCTCATTCAATATACTTAAATTTATTGAATGAAGATTTCATTTCCAAATAAAATCATATCATAAAATTGAAACTCCACTCAATATATCTCACATGTGTTGAAGTTGGAGTCTCTTCCTTTCCAAAAGCACATATTTGAAAATGAGAATCCTCATTCAATATACCCAAATTTATTAAATGAAGATTTCATTTCCAAATAAAATCATATCATAAAATTGAAACTCCAACTTTATAATATATATATATATATATATTATAAAGTTGGAGTTTCTTTATTTTTTTTCAAAAAAGTAGAAATTTGAAAATCAGCATCTTCATTCAATATATCCAAATTGTTGAATAGAGGTTTCAATTTCAAATAAAATCACACCTTTGAAACTCCACTCAACACATTCCACATGTGTTAAGTTGGAATTTCCTTCTTTTCAAAAAGTAATAATTACACACAAAAATTCATCTATGAAAAATAAAATATGATTGACTTCCATTTTACATACCCAAATTTGTTAAATGGAAATCTCCTTTGCAAAAATCTTGAAAATCAAACTACATTGGAATTCCATTTGACATACCCAAATTTTTCAAATGAGTTTTTTCATTTTTCAAAAAGAAAATTGAAAATAAATTGGATTCTATTTAACACACCATATTAAACAGAGAAATAACATAAATAAAAATAAAAATAAAACACATTTGGGCTTTATTTAGCATATACAAATTTGCTAAGTAAAGATCCCATTTTTAAAAGCCAAAAAAAATCAAACACATTTGGACTTTATTTAGCATACACAAATTTGCTAAGTAAAGATCTCATTTTCAAAATCGAAATAAAAATTAAATATATTTGGGATTTATTTAGCATACACAAATTTGCTAAGTAAAGATTCCATTTCTAGATTCACACATGATACACATCATGGGCAAACAAGCAAAAAGAAAATTCTTTTCAAACACCTCATGTAGCATACCCAAATTTGCTAAATGAGTAATCTCAAAATAAAATCTAAAACAAAATCAATTGACTCTCTATTTAACATACTCAAATTTATTAAATAAAGGGACTCCAAACATACAATAAAATTCAAATATGAACAAATGGAAGCATCAAAAGTCTCTCCAAAATATTTGAACTCATTCAACATACACAAATTTGTTGAATGTGGATTCTAAACTCAAATGAACTCAAAATCTCTCCTCCAAGTTATTCAAAATCTCTCCTAAATTCAATGAGCCTCACTTAACATATTCAAATTATTGAGTGTGGGTTCAAACTCTAAATCAAATTTAAAAAAGTCAACAAAATACCAATGCAGAAAATATGATTTCAATTTGTTTTCAATAGTTACAGAGTTCCAGTTTAGTTTTACTCTGTCTAGTCAACTTTTCTCAGTGTAGTACAATATAGATGGATTCACAAAAGTATGTGTTCACTTTCCCCTTCGGGATGGATTTGGCCTTGGATCGGGCCAGCCTCCCCCAAATTGATTTTGCTCATTTAACTATATTTTGGCCAAGGATTTAAGGGAGCCAGGATGACTTGTGAGGGGGAAACCCTCACTACTGTCAATACGGATGTGGTGTCTAGGTAGAAGCTAGTCATTTGTATTGAGATGCCCTCAGATTCTGAGTTTCCCTCACTGAAGAGGAAAGTAGTAGAGGTTCCCATAGCAGCTACAGTTTCAATGCCTACACAATCAATTGTTCCCATCACTACCCTAGTGCAGGCTAGTAACCATTCATTGGCCTCCTCTAAGGGGAAGGCTATCTTGGCTTCAGGGATAGTCTCCCTACCTTTGAGGTAGGGTCTAGCTCCCATACTTCTCCACCTAGCCGAACCTAGCACCACAATAGGATCCACAAGATCAAGCAGCACCATGTGCGCATTATCAAGGAAATAGAGACAATATCTCACATTGCGGAGGAGGGGTCACTCAGGGAGGTTTCTCCTTTGCTTATTCAGAACAAGTTCCATCCCCTTTTCGATTCTGAAGGAGAGGAAGATGTCAGGAGGGTTGTAGTATCACCTCCACCTCTAGTTCATTATGAGAAACTTGTCAGAGATAGGAGGAGGTCATATGCTAGCCTCAGAACAATTTTGCGCCAAGTTGGCAGGGCTTATGGATGGTCAGAGTCTAGTGCCCAATTTGATTTACGATCAGTTATTCCTCGCAGTGTGGGTGAGCAGATCCATCGAGAGAGGGTTAGAGAGGCACAAGTATTAGTTCACACCACTATCAAAGAAAGGAGAAGATATGTCAAGCAGTCAGCAGCCTCTGCCCTCGTAGATTTTCCTAATCGGCGTGCTACCCGTGTAGGTCACACTAATAGGAGTATGTTGACTAATACCACCCATCATAAGAGGAGAGCCACCGTACAGAGGCAGTTGGTGTTGTCTCCACTGTACTGCTCTGCTCCATGTCTACCATCACTTGTTTAGGTTCCATTTTCTATGGTTCCACCCAAATTCATGAGAGCAGCATCAGGGGAGAAGAAAGCCCCACTAGTGATCCGGCTACGACCAAGGGATCCCACTTCATCTACTCCACCGACTAAGTTGAGGGCGAGTTCTCCGTCTCAACCTCCTACTTCAGTTGTGGTGTAGAAGGAGTGACGATCCAACAACATTGTAGTCGTACCACCACCATAGTCACCTCAATCGATTATGGATATAGAATGCGTGGGGGGACATAATGTCCCCATGGGATAGACCCCCCAAGGGCAGCACTCCACCCATAGGAATTGACAGTCATGAGCATGTGTCCTCTAGTGAGCATAGCCCTTATAGGGTTAGCACTCTAATAGCAGGGGAGGTCAGGTGTATCTCCATTAACAAGCATAATCCTATCACCGGTCAGTCACGAGTATTTATGCTGACACAATTAGACTGCTCCTTGGGTAATATCTTAGCACAATATTTTACTAAAAAGAAAGAAATCCTAGGGTATGCTTGGTTTGACCTCAAAGAGGAAAAGGTTAACTTCGACTCCAATGAGGATAATTTGTTGGAAGACTCGACAGAGATACACATGGTTGATACTAAAGGTTCCCTCCTTCGAGATCATCATAGTTTGGAAGGTGTTACAGCCAAGCAAGATGATACATCCTATTCGAACCAACACCTCCTTCAATAACTCAAGCAAAAAGATGAGCAGATTTATAGGATGGGAAAGAGAGTTGAAGATTTATTAGTGGTAGTTATAGCACCTCAGAATCAAGATC
Source organism: Cymbidium sinense (assembly GCA_021442155.1). Lineage (NCBI taxonomy): Eukaryota > Viridiplantae > Streptophyta > Magnoliopsida > Asparagales > Orchidaceae > Cymbidium > Cymbidium sinense. The sequence continues at coordinate 42,328,024 of CM038225.1, read as the reverse complement.
TAGCAGTACAGCCTACCATTATGGTGACTGGTCAGCCTAAGTTATTACATGTCCTGGATCAACCCAAGAGTTCACCTTCAATAGAGCAAGGCAGTACTAGCTTGTATAGGAAGGTAGTGGAGAGTACCTCCATACAAGAAAAAGATATCAAACTCATGATGGAACAACAAGTGAAGGAAGCACCAGTGCAAGCCCAAGGTGGTTCATCAGTTCTAAAGGGTAGACCCTACCCAGAGGAATTCGATGATATCCAATATCGTAAGGTTTTTGTGCTCCTTCTTTCAAAAGTTTTGATGGCAGTGGGAACCCTCGCTAACATATTGCACAAGCTAGGCATTTCAATCTTTGTGATATTTTCTCTTTGTCGATCTAGCGGGCATAGCTTTTGATTGGTACACTAAACTTCACAACGATTCAGTGAAGACTTTTGCTGAGTTGGAGAAACCCTTTGTTAAGAGGTTTGTTGGAGCTCAGCAAAGGATAACTATGGGAGATCTCGTTGTAGCTCAACAACACCCCAGTGAGTCCCTTGTTGATTACATTCTTAGATGGTATAATTTAAGCATGAAATGCAAACCATAGCTATCTGAACATCATGCTATTGAAATTCTATTAAAGAATATTCATGTCCCAATCGCCTTCATGCTTAAAGGTTTCACCATTAAGACATCTAAGAAATTAATCAATAAGTCATCTAGTCTATAAGGGAAGGCCAAACAGTTATCTTTTCAAGATCAATCATTAAAGCCAAAGCCACAAAAAGCCTATGAAAAGAAGCCAGGGGCAGTAGTAGCATTGGATAAGGGGAAATAACTGGCTAGAGATCAATGTGAGAGACCTCGAGCTCAACAGCCTTCACTTCCTCCTCCTTTACCACCTCCTCAGCCATCTTATCGACCACCACAACAGCCTCCTTGGCCTTCGCCGCCTCCTCCTCATCCATACTCTTAGCATTGGTATACATACCTACCCCCAGGTAGCTATCACCCACATACTCTTTTGGATAAATTAACCAAACCTTATTCATTTAAGAGGGACATAGTTAGAAAAATCTTTAAGAACCTTTTAAAAAAACCTAATTTTTAGCTACCCAAGCCTAGAAAGCTGGAGGAAGTGGGCAAGAATAATGATCCTAACTTTTGCCCCTACCACCACATGTTAGGCCATGTTTTAGAGAATTGCTTTACATTTAAGGTCTGGCTTGAGCATAGCTACAAGTCAGGCACTATAGTTATCCCTAAGGAATATCTAGTAGAATAACCATCTAGCTCTATTAAGATAATCCTTGGGGATACATGTGATCTTCTCAAAATAAAAGAAGGTTGGGATATCTCTTTATCCCGAATCTCTAAAAAGACAAATTGGGAAAAGTGGGAGCTCAGCAGCAGCAGCAGCAGCCCATACTTGCCCGGGATAGCCAAGTAGCGCAACCACTGATCGAGTCTAGCCTCCATTCCACTATTATAACTACTACTTTAGCCGACATTCCTACTTCAGCTAGTTCTTCTTCTAGTAGACATCTTGTATCAGAGGATGAGGGCATCAAATCCCTCACCCCACTTACTTTATTAGATTTCTACCATGTACCTCCTTTCAAATCTAAGAAATCAAAGAAGAAAGCTAGTTTGAATTACATCTATGCCACTTCTGAAGGGTTATCTGATTCTACTCCTTTAGAAAACTCTTTAAGTATTAATAATTATAACAACTATGATCATCCTCTTTTTGATTCAGAGATGGACTTTCCTTTTCTGAATAATATGGGTTCACCTCTTAAGATAGACTTGGAATCATCTGATTTCGAGGGTCTTATAGGAGAAGCTGTAGGTATGCCCGATAATCAGGTAGAATCTTCCCCAAACCCGCCATAAGAAATCAATGAAGTTAACCTTCGTAGTGGCAAGGTTCTACCTCTTAGGATAGCACCTCAAGATAAGGGGAAAAAAGTCATTGGTACCAGCAAGCAAATAGTCCCTCCATAGGATGCTCCATCCATGGATATGCTTTTGGAGGATCAGCCCAAAGTTGATTATAATGTCCTCGTTCACCTAAGAAAGTTGCCAGCTAAGTTAAGTATATATGATGCCCTTATCCAATCCAAAGAGATGAGGGAATCATTAATCAAGGCCCTTCTTGATTTAGAAATATGCTTAGCTCAGCTGACCACTATTGGAGAGGAGGCACATTATTCAAGAGAAGCCTAGGAAGCCATATTCATTGATGAAGACCTTCTTCTAGGGGATATGGAGCACAATCATCCCCTCTACATCATAGTGGATATGGGTAGATTCAGACTTTCTAGGGTGTTGGTTGATCTGAATGCATATCAGTGAACATTATGAGCCTGAAAACCCTTGCCTATTTGAGGATTGACATCTCTGATCTCTGAGGAGATTGGATGATGTTGAGAGGATTCAATGAATAGGGCTAGAGGGCTTTAGGCTCCATAGTGTTACCTTTGGAAATAGACAGATGGAAGACTGAAGCTAAGTTCTATATAATTGATTCAAATACATCGTTCACTGCTTTGCTTGGTAGGCCTTGAATACACCAAAATAAGATGATTCCATCCTCTCTTCATTAGTGTATCATGTTTCAAAGAGATGGAATTGAATACTATCTCAAAGGAGATGAAAATCCATTCGCAGTTAGAGAGATTGAGATATATGAGGATGTGACCTACTACCTTCCTCAAAATCAAAACATCTATTCTCGCAAACTTGGCCAAAATTTGAATACAAAAGAAAAAGAAAAAGAAGAAAAAGAAAAAGAAAAAAAAAAGAAAAAGAAATTACAAGTGAGTTAGAAAGGGACACCAAGGAAGAGGTAGAGCCGCATGTTACATTCCACCCATAGTTCGTTCCACCATACGGATATATGGGTAGGATGACTCAACCTCCACCGAGGAGGGAGGTAGATCTGAGGCGGTTCAGGTGGAAGACCCCAGTTGGTAGCCACCAATAGGGGGCCTTCACAGGAGTACTCTTGCTATTCACATAGACTTAGAATATACCTTGGAGGATGAGTCCCATGTGGTTAGCACACCAGCCAACCCCTCACAGAGGGTCTCATTGGAGGTGACACTCGAGCTAGACAGTGATGAAGACTAGGCCTCCAAGCAAAGCATAAATGTATTCGAAGAGGGATTATGTAAAACCATTAGAAAACAATTGGGAACCTTAGCTCTAGCCACACTTTCTTTCCAAAAAGTTGAGGATTTGAAAATTAAGAAAGCCTCTAGATCTTCCACAGATGTCAAGCCAAAGAGATTCCTGTTGGGATCATCATCCTCAAGTCAAGAAGCAAATGTAGAACTTGAGGATAATTCATATAAATATTTAATAAAATTACCTTTTAATTGGTACTCGCCTTGTGTTAATAATCTTACAAAGAAAGGTTTGATTCCTTACACATGGTCTAGGCATTGGTCAGAGTATTTTGAGAAGCCGTGGAATAATAAAAATAAGGATGCATAATCAAGACTAGTACTAAGATTTGATACAGTGGGTCCAGTGGATGATAATGATTACTGCTTAGTTGTCACCAATCATCTGGATTCTGATAGGATCTTCTCAAATCACACTAACTTTTATAAGGAGGTGTGTTTAGAAACTTCAGATGATCCTAATGATCTTCAAATCAAAGACACACCTTCAAAATTTGAAGAAGAAATCAATTCAACCATCAACAAGATCAAAGAAATCAACCTCAGAACATAAGAAGATCCACACCCCACATATATCAGTTATATGTTGAATGAAGAAGAAATTAATGACTTAGTTAGGCTATTGACTGAGTTTAAGGACTGCTTCACATGGAGCTATGAAGTGATGCTATTATCTCGGCGTCCACTAGTAATAGACCCTAATGCTAGCCCTATCATACAAGCTCCTAGATGCATGCGATTAGAAATCAAACAACAGGTCATTTTTGAAGTCAAGAAATTGGTCGATGCTGGCTTTATTAGGGAAGAAAAATACCATGTTTAGTTACCTAGTGTCATCCTAGTTAAAAAGAAGAATGACCAAATTCACATATATATCAATTTCAGGGACTTAAATAAGGCATGTCCTAAGGATCAATTTTCACTTCCTATACCAGAGTTAATGATGGATATTGTCTCTTCTCATGCAATATTCTCCTTCATGGATGGGTCATCTGGCTATAACCAAATTAAGATGGCCCCTGAGGATGAGAGGAATATTGCTTTTCAAAACTCGATTGAAATCTATTGTTATAAGGTCATGTCCTTCGGCCTTAAAAATGATAATGCTACTTACCAGCGGGCCATGACTCAGATTTTTGACGAACTCATTCATCATCAAGTAGAATGCTACATCAATGATCTAGTTGTTAAAAGTAAAGAAAAAGGACACCATCTCTTTGACTTGAGAGTAGTTTTTGAACAGTTAATACAATTCAATCTCAAAATGAACTCCCTGAAGTGTGCATTCAGAGTAGCTTTAAGGAAGTTCCTTAGGTTTGTTGTCCGACACCGAGGAATAGAGATAGACCCAGAAAAGATCAAAACTATCTTAGAAATGACACCCTCTAAAAGTCTAACTCAACTCGGATCATTCCAAGGGTGGTTGGCATATCTAATGCGCTTTATCCCCAATCTATCGAGCAGGTGCAAGCCATTTTCAGCACTTGTCAAAAAGGATGCTAAGTTTAAGTGGGATGATAAGTGTCAGCATGCTTTCGAAGATATCAAATAGTATTTGGTGAAGCCGTCAGTTCTAGCAGCACCTATTTTGGGCAAGCCACTTATCCTCTATGTTGTTGCATTGGATGACTCCCTTGGCACTTTGTTAGCCCAAACCAATGATGAAGGGAAGAAGAACGCTCTCTACTACCTCAGCCATTGTCTGATCCTTGCTGAAGCAAACTACCCACTGTTGACTTTATTTTTAGAATGAGCTCTCAACCCCTCCATCTTAAGCATATGACTTCTCTTAGACACTATGATTTTCCTTAGTCTTAAGACACTTCTAGTGATTAGGTGAATACTTAACCTAACCCTAGAGACTTAGAAGAGTTAGCCATAGGAATAGGTTATGCCTTAGGGGTGTTAGGCAAATTTTCCTATCCTATAGCCTGAACCAAATCCTCGCTTCCTTCTTCCAAGTCAAAACTCAAAATTTATATAAACTCCAACTCTAACTCAAACCTTGAACCAATTTAATGGATTTTCTCAAATCATGAATCGATTCCAAATAATTGAAACCTATGATTGAATCCCATTATTGGATTCCAAATTCCAAAATATTTCTTAAGTCCTTTGATTCCCTCTCATGGACTTAGCTCAGATCAAATCCAAATCAATTCAAATTCAAAAACTTTTCTCACAACCCACTTATATTCTTATTTATATTCACATATATAAATGAAATATAAATTCAAATCAATCAAACCAAATCTAAAATTCAAATTCAAATACAAAAACTTTCCTAAGTCGCTTTGATTTTATCTTATGGACTTAGCCTAAATCAAATCTAAATCAATTCAAACTCAATAAATTTTCTCATAACTCATTCATATTCTCATTTATATTCATAAGTATAAATGAAATATAAATTCAAATATCCAAAGTAAATCCAAAAATCATATCCAAATTCAATCAAAATTCAACCTAAGCCTTTCAAGTCAAATTCTTGAACTTAGCCAAATCAAATTGAAATCAAGCCAAACTCCTAATTTTTCTTCATGATTTAATCAATACTTCAATCATGAAACCAAATATAAACATAAACTTCAATTACCAAACCAAAAATAAATTTAAAAATCAAACCGAAGTCAAACTCATGTTCACCCCTTTGAACTTGAAATTATCAAATGAATCAAAAACCATTTGACTCCAAACCACTTACAAATGTATTTATATTTCAATCATAGGTCCATATGTGAGTTCAATCAAACTTGATTCAAGCATTGATTAAGTCAATTGACCTACTTACGCTCACTTAACCTAAAGTGACTTAAAGTACCCCTTTTAAGCCAAATTTTAATCCTACCCAAATTTGATTTAACTAAACCCACCTAAGCCACATATTGTGAGCAAAAATCACCATGAGATGATTAATCACTCAAATTGGGTCTAACCAAGCCAAACCTAAGGGTCGACCAAGTCAACACTTAGCCAAAATGAAACCTAAACTAGCCAAAATCTACCATTGGCCAAATTGATTGAAACCATTGATCAAACCTCATTCATGAGCAATGTTTAAACTTGACCAAGTCATCATTTGAGCCTAACCTAACCCAATTGGCCACTTGACCCAAGTTGACCCAACTTGACCTAAAAAGTCAAAATGTGTCAAAACTTGATCTAAGCCAAATTGATTGAAACAAATGAGTCAAGTTCATTCCAAATCACTTGTTGAACTTGACCAAAGCCTAGCCTAATTGACCTTGAACCCAACTTGACCTAAAAGGTCAAATTGAGCCAAATTCAAATATAAACCAAATTGATTGGAAATAAAGATACTAATACATTTTATATGACCAATGGAGCCTAAACCAACCCATGACCTAACCCAAATAGGTCAAATGGGTCAAATTAGTCAACTTGACCCATTTGACCTAAATGAAATCAAATGAACCAAATTCAAATACAAGTCAAATTGAACCAAACCAATGATGCCAAAATATTTCAAATGGTCATATGAACTTGACCCAGCCCTTAGTTTGACCCAATTTGACCAATTGGTCAACTTGACCCAAGTTGACCCATTTTGACCTAAATGGGTCAACCTGAGTCAAATCATATCAGACCAACTCCAAATTCATTGAAACTTGGCCCAACCCATTTTTCAATCATACCAAATATATTTAAATTAATATCCAAGCCAAATGACCATTTTACCTTAGGCCTTAGGGTAACCTAAAATCTTACCCTAAAGAGTAGACAGATGCCCTCTCCTGTAGGCAAGCTCAGTGACAGATCATGGACCATCCATCCACGCATTTTGGATGAACGATCATTATCAAGCCACGTAGGATCCATGAATTTATCCCTTAAGAGCCACTGGCTCAATCTCAACCGTCTGATCTTTGATCAGACGATCCAAAGAGAAAGTGCGTAGTGCCACCGCTGACACGACATGGGATGTGACTACTTAAATAGCAAATCCCATCATGCCACGTGGGAAGCACGCCCCGCGTAAGCGGTCCATGTGGCGCCAATAGGATTAACAATTTAATTAGTCTATTTAATTAGATTTTAATCATGGAATCTTCAAATATTCATAACTAAATGTAGAAAAATTTGAAATATATAAAATAAAATGTATTGTGAAGATAATTCAAAGGGGGATAATCTAAAATTAATTTTGATGGATTTTGAACAGTGAATTTTATGCAATTTGGGTTTTCTTGGGAATGTAATTATGTAAATTACTCACTAATTATTTCACTGATTAATTTCAAACTTCCTAGGGTTGATTAATTGGATGAACTCTGCCTCCCATGATTTTCTTAGAATTTTTTAATGGTTTAATTAGGGTAATTGGTTGATCCACTCCTAATCACTCCTTTAATCAATTAAATGATTAATTAACATATTTAATAGTGATAAATTAATTAATTAAGTTTGCTAATTACCTTAGAACAGTGAACGAACTTAGGGAATGAGATTAGGAATTATTTCCCAAATCTTTTCCACTAAGTTTATTTCATTTGGATAAAAATCAAATTAAAGTGAAAATTAATTAAATAGATTAGTCACTTAATTAAATGGCTCAATTAATCAAACTTTTTAAAATCAAAATATTCCAGAACTTAATCATTTCTTTCTTAGGTAGATGCTTAGGTGTTCAATAACCTAAGTAGCCTAAGGAAATCATATTTAACCCATATGTGTGGGAAGGATTATGAATGTACTTAAACTAAACCCTTTAGCTAAATGAATCATTAATTGTGAGCCAAATGCATTAGGCCCCTTTATTTCTTAGGTGCATTACTGATTTAAATTCTTTGTGGTTTTATGTCATACTTTGGCTCATAATTATTTGGCTAAATATGTTAAAGTGTTGTAGGTAAAGGATAATTAATGAACTTAATGTACACCTTAACCTAAATAAAAAATATAACTAATTTAATGGTTCTAAAATTAAACTAAAACAACATGCACATGTGGGAAATGGGTTAGGACCAGCAAACCTTTTCACATTTCCTAAATTCAAATCAAACTCAAAACAAAACAAAAATCTCTTTAAAATAAATTTGATTTACTTTAAATAATCCTATTTCTTGAGATAGTCTTTAAGAATTAAATAGGGTGAATGAACTTACAAGCCTTCATCATTTTATTTCTTTCCTAACATGCTAAGTGTGTATGTCATATGAAAATCATGCATTCATGCCTTTTGAAAATCAAATTAAAAATGAAATTTTTTTTATGTCAGATTGCATATTTTGGCTAAAGTAAGAATATAAATGGCTATTATCACTATTAAATCTAAAATTGTTTTCAAAACTTATAAATTAAACATTATAGCTAAAAGGTATGCTATTTACAATTGCTTATGAGCTTGCATATGAATAGTATAAAAAATGTGTTATGTGATTCTCCTTCTCTTTCTTAACATAGGTTTGTATAGGATTTGCAAAGTGTGTAGTCCATTTGAAAATTACATAACACTTGCTTAAATCCATACCTGTACACTTCTATGTCATGACTTAAGAAGGAATTCCATATCACACATATAAAATAAACAATCAAACCTAAAAGCAAACAAACATAAACTTTTTGCATGATTCTCTCCATGCATTCCTTTTTATTCATGCACATGTATTTAAGAAAAGTGATATATTAGTCTGGACAACCTAGGGGTTGCGAGGCTTTAAATAGCCCTAAGTAGGTCTTGTACCTTACACCCCTGGTGCTAACAATGACGCTATACTCACTTATGTCTTTTATACTTGTAAATGTGCATATGAAAAATGGATAAAAGAATCACTCTTTTTCTACTAAACAAATTCATGCATCATGAAGCATCCAAATTTTCTTAAGTAACTCTCTTAGCATTCATCATTAAGGTGTGCTAAACACTTCCATTTGCATGTATATATATTTTTAGGATTCATCCATATGCATGTTACACATGTTGGGAAAGAAATGAAGTGTTTTGTGTTTTGTGATAGTATTTCACTTTACTTAATCTTAAAATGCCTTTCTTTTTGAATAGGTTTGTTTAGGAAAAATCTAAAGTTATGATTAATTAAAACACATAATAAAACAATCACTAAATAAAAATCAAATATGAATCTAACTTAGAAATTACTTAAGGTAGGGAGGAAAGAGAAGTTCTCTTCTCTTTTCTTCTCTTTACAACATTTAGTAATTAATTTTAGGTTCATTCAAACCAAATCAAATTTCAAAATAAAATCAACCAAAGTAACTAAATCACTTACATGAAACAAACCCTCTAAGTTGAACATTTTCATACTTTAAAAACTTCAACCTTAAAGCTAGCTAAGCATACCACACAAACCTTAAATAGCACACACATTAAACTAAGTCACCATTTCTAGCTTTAGGTTAGGGAGGTGCATGGTTTGATATTTTCTTTTATTTTTTGATGTTTTGTTTTAGCCTGGATGTTAGGGTGCATGTGTGTAGACTGAATGGTAGGGCGATCTTAGTCTAACCATTATCTTTTGCAGGGGATTGTGCTTAAGGAGAGTTATAATAAAAATAGAACTACTTTTGCTATGTAGGTGCTTATACCACTAAGCATAATCTGAAATAGGCCAGGTGGACTTGGTTACCCATGTGTGGGGATACATGCTTGGGATTATATGGTTTGTTTGGCAAATCTCTATTTTGCAGGTTTTAGTTAGATTTCCTTTTTTCCATTTTCATGTAATTTTGTAATTAAGATTTTGGAATGATTATTATGGGGGATTAGGATGAACATTGGTTATAAGATCATGTCTTATGTACCATGTGAAGCCTTTGGAGCAACCACATTCCAACCAACCAAAAGAATAAAGGAGAAAGAAGAAAGAAGAAATGAAGAATGAAAAATGAAGACCCCCATAACATGAATTCCTTACCTAATTGTATTTAATTCATTTGTAATCTGGGTTGTATAAGGGTAGAGCTCGGCTTCCCAATTTGTTTTCGTGTTTGTGCGGTGGAGCCCAACCACAAAATGGCCTTTTATTTTTTTGCACTAGCTTTATAAATTGATTGATGTTTGTTTAACTTGTACATTAAGATGTCATCCTTTTCCTAGTTTATTCCTTGCTTTGATGTATGGCCTGGATGATGATTAGGCTCTTAGGGAAATAAATTTTATATCCAACTAATCAATTCAAACTAAAAATTAAATAATTCATAACCTCACCTAAAGCCTAGGTTATAAATCAAGATAAAAGAATTAGCAACCCTTTAGTTGGATGTTATATTACTTTTCTCACATCATGCATTAAAAGCATATTATTTTATTCTTGATTGTAGGACTTCCACCTTTACCTGAGAATTTGGCTTGACCTTTGAGAGCCATGGTGAAAACACACCTCCTTATCTTGCTGATTTTGGCCCATAATCTAATTTCTCATGTATTAGGCATATGTATCCTAAATCCAATGTCAAATTGATTGTCCAAAAATGAAAATAATATGATAAAAGTTTATATTGAATTTAAATCTTTAAATCATGTCCTACAAGGTCTAGTCTCTTAGGGAGTGTGTTTAAGGACTTAGTCTCTTTCTAAATAAACAACAGCTTAACTATCTTGCAAAAGCATATGACTTGCCTACATATATTTAAAATTATAGGAGGAGTTAGTTGGCGGCCACCCCCAGCGGTTGTAAGTCCAACAGTCGGGTGGTTTATCCTCTCTTGTGGAGGTAAACCAAATGCCCATTTTTTGCCTAAGATTTAGGTCGTGCTTTTGGCTCTCGCCAAAGCTCCCTAGATTTAGGTTTAGAGGTTGCTACTTCTCTTTGTGGGCTACAAGCATAAATCCTCACCTCTTATGCATTTTCATGACTTTGTATCATGGAATTTTAAGCCCTAGATTTCTAATAAAATTCAACTCAAATAAATTAATTCAATTTCAGAAAAATGTAAATCCCAATCATAAGGTAGTTTAGGATTTTTACTAGACTTCCTAATATCTTAAGCATCCCCTACTTATTTTTATTTGGCTTCAGTGAGAACTCTATCATCTTGATCGATCCCACTTGACTTTCTAAATATAAATCAATCGATTAATAGTCCTACCTTTTAAAATCTTTGGAGACAATGATCATTTACCTTAATCGAGAGTATTCCTAAGGAATCATATTCCTTAGGACACAATTAACTATGAGGGCTTTCCCCTCTAGAAAACTTAATGAACCTGTTTTAAAATAAACCCTGCTTTACTTTTCCATATAAAGTAAGGGAAGAATCTCTGGTTCATTTCGAAGACCCATAGTCTTTAGGAGTCCTTATTAAAGTGATTAGATCCATTATAGGGTGGTGACTTCTATCTTTTGAGATAGTACACCTCTCCTCAATGTCCTACCTGATCACCCTAATAAGAACATTTATGAATCTACGTGGCATCCCAACAAGGCGTATTTTATATATTTCTATTTTCATTTATCCTCTTTTCCAAAAGAGGAAGGGGATAGATGAAGGCCGCGATATAATACAAATTTTACCACATATTTTTCTAGCCACTCCACTGGGGATGGTTCCTCTCTCCATCTTTGGTAAATGATCGTTGTCTCCAAGTATCGCTAGTGGGTTTATACATTTGTATGAATCCAAGACTATATTTCTTTTCTGTTGGCACTTAGCTAATTTCATCCTTAAGTTAAGTTAGACAACTTTTTTAGGTTTTAGGACCACACCCTGTGTTGGTCTTAAACCCACGTTGGGTTCCCCAATGGGTGAAAATAAAATTTTTTTTAAAAAAGAGAATAATTAAAGACTTCCTCCTTACCATTTCTATGGTAAGGAGAGGTTAATTCCAAAAATAAAGACAAAAACAATCTTTCATAAAAGTCTTTCTTTTCAAAAGCACCTTTTCAAAATACACTTAATAAAATATTTGTACTACATCTAACAATTTTCATAATTATTACATGTAGGAATATTTCAAAAAATAAAACCAACAATCATATTTTCTAAAAGCACAAGTGAACTTCTTCACTCAATTCATTTTGATGAACATTTTATTTTCAAAAATAAAATTCCAACAATCATAAACATCCAAAAAAGGCACAAAATTTGAAGATGGGTCTTTCCATTCAACATATCTAAATGTGTTGGATTGATGATACATCTTCAAGCAAAATCACAACTTTGAAATTCCACTCAATACATTCCACATGTGTTAAGTTGGAATTTTTACCTTTTCAAAAAGCACATATGAACATCTCCATTCAATATACCCACATTTATTGAATGAATCAAAATCAAAAAAAAAAAAAAATTCCAAAAGCACATATGAAACCTCTCCATTCAATATACCCACATTTATTGAATGGCGGTTTCATTTTCAATCGAAATCAAAAATAAAACTTTCAAAAAGCACATATGAACATCTCCATTCAATATACCCAAATTTATTGAATGAAGATTTCATTTCTAAATAAAATGACATTATTTTGAAATTCCACTTAACATATTCCAAATTTGGTTAGGTTGGAATTTCCTCTTTCAAGAAAAAATAACCACACATGAAAATACATCTTTGAAAATTGAAACATAATTGATTTTCACATTGCATACCCAAATTTGTTAAATGGAAATCTCTCTTTTCAAAATCGACAAAACACAAAATTTTTTAAAACACATTTGGAACTTCATTCTAGCATACCCCATTTGCTAAAGTGAAGTCTCCATTTTCAAAAAAAAATTTGAAAAACACATTTGGAACTTCATTCTAGCATACCATATTTGCTAAAGTGAAGTCTCCATTTCCAACACAAAATTTTTAAAACACATCTGGAACTCCATTTTTAGCATAACACATTTGCTAAAAGTGAAGTGACACTTTCAAAAAAAAAATAATTCAAAACACATTTGGAACTTCATTTCTAGCATACCATATTTTCTAAAACGAAGTCTCCATTTTCAAAAACCCAAAATTGAACACATTTTTGGAATTTCATTTAGCATACTCAAATTTGCTAATTGAAATCTCCATTTCACAAAATTCAAAACACATCAAGAAGTTCATTCTAGCATACCCCATTTGCTAAAATGAAGTCTCCATTTTCAAAACAAAATTGTTTAAAAACACATTTGGAACTTCATTCTAGCATACCCCATTTGCTAAAGTGAGCCTCCCTTTTCAAAACACAGAAATTTGAAACATATTTTTGGAATTTCATTTAGCATACTCAAATTTGCTAAGTGAAATCTCCATTTCACAAAAATTCAAAACACATTGGAACTTCATTTTGACATACCACATTTGCTAAAGTGAAGTCTCCAATTTTTAAAATAAAATTTGAAACACACTTTTGGAACTTCATTTTAGCATACCACATTTGCTAAAGTGAAGTCTCCACTTTCAAAACAAACTCCAAAGAAAAAGAAACACATTAGGATTTCCTTAGCATACCCAAATTTGCTAAGGGTCCTATTTTTAAAAACCAAAATCTTCAAAACAAAAAAAGAAACACATTAGGATTTTCTTAGCATACTCAAATTTGTTAAGAATCCTATTTTCAAAAAATGAAACACACTTGGTTTTTTTTCATTTAGCATACCCAAATTTGCTAAATAGGGACTCCATTTTCAAAACAACAAAAGATTCACAAAATAATGCAAACAAAAAAAAGAAGAAATTATTTTCAAACACCTCACTTAGCATACCCAAATTTGCTAATTGAGTAAACTCCAAAAATTACAAATCAAAAATAAAAATCAATTGACCCTTTAATTTAACATACTCAAATTTATTAAATAAAGGGTCCTCAAAATCAAAAATCAAAATTTGAACATGAACCTATGGAAGCATCTCTTCAAAAATATTTGAACCTATTTTCAACATACCCAAATTTATTAAAAGTGGATCTACATTAAAAAATTCCTCTTTCCAATCAATCTCAAAATCACTTCTAAATCTCGTTGAGCCCAACTTAACATTTTCAAGATGTTGAGTGTGAGTTCAAATCCAAAAATTAACAAAATAGGAATCTGATTCAAGTTTATTTTCAACATTGTAGACCTTCAACTAGCATCAGTTTCAGTCTCAATTTTCAATTTCAGTTGATTGCAATGGTAGCGCAAAAATATGTTTTCACGTTTCCTCATGGGATGGACTTGGCCCTAGATCGCCGCCTTCCCGGACTATACCCACCTCATCCACTTTGGTGAGGTCGAGGGGCTAATTACATGTGAGGGAACTCCCCATGACTGCATAGAGTATTATGACCGATGGCGTCATCTAGATTGGCATGCCATCTGACTCAGATATTTCATAGTTGAAGAGGAAGGTAATGGCAGTTCCCATAAAGATCGTGTCATAATATTAGTGTGCCTGTTGTTCTGTTCCCTAGGTAGGGTGACACCACTCACTGCACCTTCCAAGGAGAAGGCTCCCATCCTGGATTGTCTCCCACTTTTGAGGTTGGGTCTACTCTTCTCCCTACCGTGACCCGAAGAAATAAGAATCATGATAATGTGGTACCAAACTCACATTGCTAGGAGTTAGAGGCTACTCACCCATTAGAGGAGTTACATGGTTTCCCCAGGTTACAACAAATGATCCATCCTCTCTGGAGAGAGGATGGAGGATTTCGCTTCACCTCCACCAATGGTTCATGAGGTCAATGAGAGGAGGAGGTAGTACATACCTCGCTCATTATAGTAGGTGGAGCTATGGACGATCGTGGGCTCAGCTTTGATTTGAGATCGATCATCCCCACAAGAGTAGGTAGCTTGGTAGAGAGGCCGAGAGGCCCATGTTTCTAGAGAGTGGAGGTTTATCAAATAATCAATGGCCTCCGCACTTGTGGATTTTTTGGATCAGCATGCTACCCATGCCGACCATATAGACAGTATCTTACTTACGAGGACTACACATCATAGAAGAGTAGCTCCTATCCCAAGAGAGTTGGTGGTGCCTCCACCACACTGCTCTTCTCCCCATCTTCCATCTCCTGTACATGTCCCAGCATCTACTATTCCAACCAAGGCCATGAAGGCTGCATCGGGGGAGAAGAGGACTCACGTGATCGATGGCAGAGATCCTTCCATCTACACCCATCGGTGAGGCGAGCTCCCTCAACCTTTTCCCATATGGAAAGAATGGTGACATCGAAGTACCGTAGTCATCCCATCACCACCACCATCACAATAGGATATAGAGATGGTTGCAACTGTTATCGAAGGAGTGGGTGACAGTTTAGTAACACCTATGATGATAGATCCTCCTAAGAGTGCCACTCCATACAAATTTAGTGACAGCCAGGAGCATATTTTATCCAGTGAGTATAGCCCTCACAATGCTAACTCTCCAATAGTAGGAGATGTCTAGTGCCTCACAGTACATGATAGTGATCCCACCTTCGGTTAGCCTAGATCCTTTGTGCCTATTCAGATAGATCATTCTTTAGATGATATTGTAGTTAATTATCTCATGAAGAAGAAGGAGATCTTAGGATATGACTGGTCTGATGATAAGAAAGTTAGCTTTAATCCCAATGAGGATGATCTATTGGAAGATTTAGTGGGGGTGCACATGGTAGATACCCGAGGTTCTCTCCTCCGTGAGCAATAGACTATGGAAGGTGCTGAGGCCGAGCAAGAAGATACAACCTACTTAACTCAACACCTCCTTCAACAAATAAAATAGAAAGATGATCAGATAAATAGGATGGGGAAGCATCTCGAGGACTTGTTAGTATCAATCTTAGCACTTCAGAAATAAGCACTGACAGCCCATCCTACTATTACTAAGACTAGTCAGCCAGAGTTAGTGCATGTCTTGGATCCAACAAAGAATTTACCTCTAGTAGAGTAGGGCAACACCAGTCTATATAGGAAGGTAGTGGATAATACCTCCATACAAGAAAAATAATATCAAGATTATGGTTGAGCAGTATATGAGAGAAGCGTTAGCTCAAGCCAAAAGAGGATCATCAGTTCAAAAGGGTAGACCCTACCCAAAGAAATTTGATCTCATCCAATATCCTAAGAGTTTCGTGCCACCTTCTTTTAAGAGCTTTGATGGTAGTGGGAACCCGAGGTAGCATATTGAACATTTCAAGGTCAGTTGTTGCAATGCCGATGGTAGTGATGTTTTACTCTTTTATCTCTTTATTAGTAGCTTAGTAGGCATAGCCTTTGGTTGGTATGCTAAACTTCCTAATAATTCAGTGAAGACTTTTGCTGAGTTGGAGCAACTCTTAATCAAGAGGTTTACTAGAGCTCAATAAAGGGTGCCTGTAGGCAATCTCGTAGTGGGTCAACAAAACTCTGATGAGTCTCTCATTGATCACATTCTCAAATGGCATAATTTAAGAATGAAATGTGAACCATAGTTGTCTGAATAGCATGCCATTGAGATTCTGTTTAAGATTATCCATGGCTTGGTCGCCTTCATGCTCAAAGGTTTCACCATTAAAACTTTTGAGAAATTAATCAACAAGGTGGCTAGCTTACAAGGAGAAACCAAATAGTCACTATTTTTAGACCAATCAACAAAGCAGAAGCCACGAAAAGTTTTTGAGAAGAAGCAGGCGTGATAGATTAAGGGAAAACACCAGAGAGAGAGACCTCGTGCTCCACCATCCCACCTCCTCTACCACTACCGAGGTAGCCCTACCGGCCGCCACAGCACCCTACATGACCTACACTGCCTCCTCCTCAGCCACATCATCAGCAGCAGCAGTACACATACCTGCCGTCAGGTAGCTATGGTCCACCTACTCTTTTGGATAAACTTAACAAGTCTTATTCATTTAAGAGGGAGGTAATCAAGAAGATTTTTAATAATCTCTTAAAGACACCTGATTTTAAGCTACCTAAACCTAGGAGACCGTTGGAAGTGGACAAAAGCAATGATCATAACTTTTGCCCCTACCACCGTATGCTAGGTCATGTTTTAGAAGATTGCTTCACATTCAAGGTCTGGCTTGAGCATTGCTTCAAGATCGATGCTATAGTCATCCTAAAAGAATACCTTATGAAATAACTATCTAGTTCCATTAGGGTAATCCTTGGGGATACTTGCAATCCTTCCAAAACCAAAGAAAGTTGGGATATCACCTTATCCAAAACCTCTAAGAAAATTGTATCCAAAATCAAGAAACTTTTCTTGCTGGTGCCTGAGATAACTCAAACCTTCAACATCAAGGAAGGTTTGCAAGTCGAGCCAACTGTGGAAAGGGGAGTTCAATAAGCAGCAGTGCTGTCAACTCGATAGTCCAAGTAGCACAACCACCGACGAGTCTAGCCTCCCACCATACAAATACTACTGACTCTTACTTCAACTAGTTCTTCTTCTAGTAGACATCTTGTATCAGTGGATGACGACATTAAATTCCTCATCCCTCTTACTTTACTTGATTTCTACTATGTACCTACTATCAAATCCAAGAAATTGAAGTATAAAGCTAGCTTGAATTATATCTATTTTACTTCTAACGGGTTGTCTAAATCTATTCCTAATGATAACTCTTCAAATCTAAACAACAACTATAATAATTCTGATCTTCCTCTTTCTAATTCAGAGTTGGATTTTCCTACTCTGAATACTATGGGTTCACCTCTTAAGATAGACTTGGAATCATCCGATTTTGAGGGTCCCATAGGAGAAGTCAGGTGAGCTGTGTGTGTAGAATCTTCATTACTGCCAAAGAGATCAAAGTCAACCTCTCAGAGTGGCAAGGTTCTACCTCCTAGGGTAGCACCTCAAGATAGAGGGAAACAAGTCATTGGTTTAGAGGATCGAGAAGTCCCTCCACAGGATGCTCCACCCTTGGATATGCTTATGGAGGATCAGCCCAAGGTGGACTATAATGTCCTCTCTCACCTAAGAAAGTTGTAATCTAAGCTAAGCATATACGATGCCCTTGTCTTATCCAAAGAGATGAGGGGATCATTAATCAAGGCTCTCCTTGATCCTGTGATATGCATAGCTCAGCTGATCACTATTAGTGAGGAGGCACATTATTCCAGAGAAGCTCAAGGGATCACTTTCATAGATGAAGACCTACTTCTGGGGGACATGGAGCACAACCATCCCCTCTACATTACAGTTGACAGGGAAGATTTAGACTTGCCAGAGTTCTCATCGATCCAGGTACATCGGTGAACATTATGAGTCTAAAGAACATTGCCTATTTGAGGATTGACATCTCTACACTCCGAGGAGATCGGATAATGTTGAGAGAATTTAATGAACAAGGTGAGAGGGCTTTAG
The DNA here is from genome assembly GCA_021442155.1 of Cymbidium sinense. Classification (NCBI taxonomy): domain Eukaryota; kingdom Viridiplantae; phylum Streptophyta; class Magnoliopsida; order Asparagales; family Orchidaceae; genus Cymbidium; species Cymbidium sinense. The sequence continues at coordinate 42,309,644 of CM038225.1, read as the reverse complement.
GTTCCATAGTGTTACCTTTGGAGATAGGTGACTAGAAGATAAGTTTTATATCAATGATTAAAATACTTTGTTCACCACTTTGCTCTGGTAGGCCTTGGATACACGTAACAAGATGATCTCCATTCCCTCATGCATCAAATTCGGGAAGGATGGGATTGAGTCAAAGAAGATGAAAAGTCATTTTCAGTCAGAGAGGTTGAGATATATGAGGATGCAACCTACTATCTTCCTCAAAATACCCTTTCTCATGAACTTGGGAAAAATTCAAATTCAAATGCAAAATAAAATGAAGAAAAAGAAATAGCAAAAGAAAAAGAAAAGAAAAATAAAAATCCAAGTGAACAAAAAAGGAAATTAAAGAAGAAATAGAGCCGCATATCACATTCCACCCACAGTTCATTCCATCATATGGACGTGTAGGTAGGATGACTCGACCTCCACCAGGCAAAGGTAGAGGCAGAAATAGAGGCAATTCTAGAGGTGGAAGACCCCCTGGTTGGCCATCAGCTAATAGGGGTTATGTTCCAGTTCATAGGAGTACCCCTACTATTCACATAGACTTGGAATCTAGCTCGGAGGATGAATCTAATGTGATTAGCATACCAGTCAACCCCTCTCAGTGGGTTTCATTAGAGGTGACACTCGAGCTGGACAACGATGAAGACCGAGCCTCCAGATAAAGCAAAGTATTTGAATCAAATGTATGTGAAACTATCAAGCAACAGTTATGAACCTTAGCTCTGACCTCACTTTCATCTCAAAAAGTTGAAGGTTTAGTAGTTAAGGAAGCCCCTCAGTCTTCCAGGGATGTCAAACCGAAGAGATTCTTTTTAGGATCATCATCCTCAAATCTTGAAGTTGATGTAGAACTTGAGGATGATTCATATAAAAAATAATAGAATTATCATTTCATTGGTACTCGCCTAATGGTATTAATCTTACAAAGAAAATTTGATTCCTTATTCATGGTCTAAGCACAGGTCAGAGTACTTCAAAAAGCTATGGAACAACACTGGCAAGGATCTCAGTCAAGGTCAGGACTGGGATTCGGTACAGTGGGTCCAATCGATGATGATGATTGCTGCTTAGTTATCACCAACTATTTGGAGTCTGATAGGTTCTTTTCACACCAAACCAACTCTTATGAAGATGTGTGTTTAGAAACTTTAGATGATCCAGATGATCCAGATGATCTCCAAATCAAAGATGCTCCACAAAAATTTGAAGAGAAGATCCATTCAATAATTGACAAGCTTAAAGAAATCAACCTCGGGATGGAAGAAAATCCACGCCCGACATACATCAGTTTGTTGCTGAATGAAGAAGAAATCAATGACTTAGTTAGTCTATTTACTGAGTTTAAGGACTGCTTTGCATGGAGTTATGATAAAATTCTATATTATCTTTTGATGTAGCAATCCACAAACCAGCAATAGATCCTAGCGCTAACCCTATCAAGCAAGCTCCTCGATGCATGCGATTAGAAATCAAATAACATGTCATTTCTGAAGTCAAGAAATTGATCGATGCTAGTTTAATCAGGGAATAAAAATACCCTACCTGGTTAACCAGTTTCATCCAAGTTAAGAAGAAGAATGGCCAAATTCATATATGTGTTTATTTTAGAGACTTAAACAAAGCATGTCCTAAGGATGAGTTTCCTCTTCCTATACTAGAATTAATGGTGGACATCGCCTCATCTCATGCAATTTTATCCTTTATGGATGGTTCATTTGGCTACAACCAAATCAAGATGGCCCCTGATGATGAAAGAAACACTTCTTTTCAAACCCTGATCGAAATCTATTATTATAAGGTCATGTCTTTCAGCTTTAAAAATATTGGTGCTACATACTAATGGGCCATGACTCAGATCTTCAATGAGCTCATCAATCATCAGGTCGAGTGCTACGTTGATGATCTAGTAGTCAAGAGTAGAAAAGGAGTTATCTTTCCAAGGATGATTTATGATCGAGACTCTTGCTTTATTTCCAACCTATTGAGGAGATGCAAGCCATTTTCAGGACTTATCAAATAGGATGCCAAGTTCAAGTGGGATGATAAGTGCCATCATGCCTTTGAAGATATCAAGTGTATTTGGTGAAGCCGCTACCTAACCTCTATCCTGGCAGCCACTCATCCTCTACACTGCAACATTGGATGACTATCTCGGTGTTTTGTTGGCCCAAGCTAATGATGAAAGGAAATAGAGTTCTCTCTACTACCTCAGCCATCATTTAATCCCTACTTTAGCAAACTACCCACTTATAGAGAAACATTTCCTAGCTTTGATCTTTGCATCTCAAAAGCTATGACACTATATGCTTTCTCATAAGATGAACTTAGTTTCCAGAACCAATCCACTACAGTATCTCATGACACGGCCAATGCTATCTGGATGTTTGCACATTGTTCCATGACTCTCTCATAGTTTAATATCACATTCATATCCCTCTATGTGGTAAAAGGATAATCACTAACAGATTTCTTAGCAGCACACCCACTGCCTGCTGATTCCCTGCTTAGTGACGATCTCTCTAATGAACAAATCATGAACTTATGTGAGGTTAAAAACCATCAATGAGAGATGTATTTTGATGGTGTGGCTTCCTTTCATAAAGGAGAAGCACCATGATCTACTCTTCCAAGAAAGGTAGGGGTAGGAATAGTTATCTCAACTCCAGAGCGCGATGTGATGAGATTCTCATACTATCTTTCTGATCTCTGCACCAACAATGAAGTCGAGTATGAGACTTTGATTACCAATCTGGAGTTAGCTATTACAGTCTGTGTTAAGAGCATCAACATCTTTGGGGATTCTTAGTTGGTCATCAACTAGATTATCGGGTCCTACGAGGTTCTCAAACCCAAGCTTTATCATTACCATGAATATACCATGTGTCACAAATCAAGTTACCATCAACAAGGTTCCCGAAAGAATGTAGAAGAGATGCTTACCAAACTTGCCAAAGAATTGGCATGTCCGGAAGATGAGTCCATTCTAATAAGGGTCTAAAATAGACAAGTCTTATCCCTTATTGATACTGAACACATTGAGAGACTTTCTCTTGAAGGGGAGGTTATCGTTTCCTATAAGGGCAGGGAGTTGGATTGGAGGCAATCATTCATAGACTATTTGAATTCTGGCAAACTACCTCAAGAAAAGTTACAAGCTCATCAGGTGAAACAGAGAGCTCTCTCTTATGCTATCGTTGATGGCACCCTGTATGGATGATCTTTCAATCAAATATGGTTACGCTATTTGGATAAACACAAATTTCATAGGATTATCATCGAGGTACATTCAAGTCTATGCGGAGCGCATCAATCCAGTCTGAAGATGAAGATGAAGATCAAGAGACCGGGATACTAATGGCCTTCGTTGATTACAGACTACATGGATGTAGCTAAGAGATGCCATCAGTGTTAGGTACACGATGTGGTTTTACATCAACCACCCAACATTATACACCCTACATTGGCCTCATGGCCATTTGAGTTTTGGGGTACTGACATTATGGGTCCGATCGATCCTCCTTCTTCCAAGGGTCATTAGTTCATCTTAGCTGCCATCGACTATTTTTCCAAGTTAGTGGAGGCAATCCCACTTAGAGAGTTCACAGCTCAACATGTGCTTCAATTTTTTAGGAACCATATAGTATATAGGTTCAGGGTGCCTCGATGAATTATATCGATAATGGTATTGCATTTAAAAGCACCAAGACCAACAGCTTTTCCAGAAGGCATGGTATAGATTGGAGATACTCCACCTTCTACTACCCAGAGCAAATGGCTTAACAGAAGAATTCAACAAAACTCTCATACAAATACTAAAGAAGACTCTTGATGACAATAAGTGATAGTGGAATGAGTACTTGGTTGAAGCCTTGTGAGCATACCATACCATATACTGAACTGTAACTCAATCTACACCATTTTTCTTAGTGTATGGGTCCGAAGCTATTCTACCTTTAGAAATTCAACTCTCATCACTAAGGATAGAATTGGGTAGCAAGATCACTACAGAGCAGAATACAAAGTTATGGTTAGAAGAGCTCAAAGGTTTGGAGGAGAGTCACATATGGGCATGTCAGAACCTCGAGTTGTATAAGGCCAAAATGATTCAAGCTCATAACAAGCTGGTCCGCCCTAGGTCTTTCCAAGTAGGACAACTTGTGTTAGTCCTAAGGAGACTAATTATTGCCTTTTTGAAATATGGGAGGCAAGTTTGAACCCACTTGGGAAGGCCCCCATATCATAGAGAAGGCCTACTAAGGAGGATCTTATCAGCTTATTGATTGTAAAGGAGAACACCCGATGCTTCCAATTAATGGGCTCTAATTGAAGAAATATTACCCATAAAACATGTTTGAAAATAACTATCAACAAAAGAACAAAATCTGATTCCATTTCATCAAAATCGTCTCTTCTTTCAAAATGTTTTTTGCTTGTCCTGTGAATTTGCCATGATGTGTTTAGTATAGGTGCAAGAGTCCCCAAGATACATCATATCCCTCTATCACAACATAAACACAATCAAACATAATCTCCTAGCACTATTAGAATAGGTGCGAGAGAACCCAAGAGGCATCCTATTTTGATTAGCACAACTGAGTTAGGTGTAAGAGAACCTAAGCAACATCCTTTCTTAGTGAGAATTCTCGGTTGCCATCCGTGGCACCATTTCATTAGATTTTCCAAGTGTGTTTAGGGTAGGTGTGAGATAACCCAAGAGGCATCCTATTCCCTTTAACACAAGAATAAAAATAAACACATATCTTTTATCTCGGGCTATTTTGATGTGAGAGCAAGCCCCTGTGGCACTCATTCATTAGTTGTTCTAGGTCGGGTTTACATGCTACCTTGCTAGTATGTCACCCCAATGATCATTTGTTGGAAGATGTGAGTCCCCGCGCTTTCTTCCTAACTTGACCATTATAAACCAATGAGTGTCTTGTTAGTTTGGTAGACTTCACTACTCAGCCAGTAAGCTACCTCATGTTGATTTTGTTTAAGAAGATGTGAGTCCCCGAACTTTCTTCTTGAACTAACCACCATGCACTAATTCGGTTGAGCATATTTGAGGTTTAGGATAAGTCCCCTAGAGACTCCTTTCCTCTTGACTACATTTGAGTTGACATAAGTCCTCCAGCGGCATTCATTTAGTAGTCTCCCTAGGTCGGATGGCACTTGTTGAGCCGAAGATAGACTATCCCAGCAGTCCTCTTTAGGAGGATGTGAGTCCCCGAGCTTTCTTCCTAGGTTGATTGTTGCAAACAGATGAGCACCTTAGGTTGGTTGATGTTCACTATGCTGACAATGATCACCTGATGGATACACCACTCTTGGCAGATGTGAGTCCCCATGCTTTCTCCTTGAGTTGGCCACCGAATACCTATTTGATATATGACTAACCATGTCATCTTCTCCAGGGTTTTGGATTAAACCCTTAGCAGCCCCTCTCCCTGCGGGCATTCTATTTAGATCACATCTTTTGTGACCCCATTTAGACATTACTCGGGTTACTTTTGGATTGCACAGTCCCCTTTTCCTGGTAAACACCCCTGTGGTTGGAGAATTTATTTAGTGGATGCATAGATTCTCCCTTGGTTCAATAAATCTGAGATAGTTCTAGGCTAATATAAGCTCCTTCTCAGTTTAATCTCTTGCAAACTAATAGGGTCCATGATAAACAAACTAAATAAAAAAATAAATTATTCGCTTGTGGATTAGGAATTCAAGCCCCCAAAGGACCCCTTTTCCCAAGCAGGCATCCTATCTTTAGGGCAGTGTCAACAGAACTCCCTATATGAATTTCCTAACTACCTGAGTTGAGATAAATCCTCAGGTTGGTACTCACTGCATAGTCATCCTTAGGTTGGGTTGAATCTATTTTGCTATAAGCAGGTTACCCCAGCAGTCATTTCTCTTTAGCAGATGTATGATTATGATGCATACTTTCTAGCATGACTGCCGTAAACTGACAAGCAGCCCTAGGTCAATTTTGATTTGTTACCCAAAGCAACAAAACACACCAGTGCTCTGTTGTATTGGAAGATGTGAGTCCCCGAGCTTTCTTCCCCTGAATTAATCATTGTAAACCAAAAGACACTCCTTTGGTTGGATAGTTCTCCCATCGGCCTGGAAGTAACTCCCTCTAGTTTAGTAAATCTGAGTTAGGTCTAGGCTAATATAAGCTCCTTCTCAGTGTGATCCATTGCAAATCAATGGAATTCATCAAAATAAACTAAAGAAAATGATATTTATCTTTGATTATTTTTGAGCTGATTTAAGTCCCCATCGGCATTCACTTAATAGTCAGCCCTAGGTCAAGTTCGATTTATTGCCTTGCCAACCAATCACCCTAGTGGTTCCTTATTTTGGAAGATGTGAGTCCTGGCGCTTTCTTCCTAACTTGACCATTGGAAACTGAAAGGCACCCCTTTGGTTGGACAGTCCTACTATGTGTTTAGTAGACTACCCCTTTGAATTGGTAAATAAGTGTTAGCCCAAAGCCTCCATGGCACCTACTCAGTGCAATCCATCGCAAACTGATGGGATCCACCCAAAATAAACTAAAAAATGAAATTAATTTTTGACAATCTTTTGAGTTGATTTAAGTCCCCCAATGGAATTCACTCAATAGTCAGCCCTAGGTTGGGTTCAATCTGTTTCTTTGCCAATGGATCACCCCAACAATTGGTCCCTACTTTAGAAGAAGTAAGTCTACTATGCTTTCTTTCTAGTACATCTATTGCACACCGAAAGGCATTCTCTTTGGTTGGCTAGTCCTACTATGTGTTTAGTAGACTACCCCTTTGTATTGGTAAACCTAAGTTAGGTCTAAGCCTTAGTGGCTTCTACTCAGTGCGATCCATCACAAACCAACAGGGCTCACCTCAAAATCCAAAATCTAAAACAAATTCAACCCTCCTCCCTCAGTGGAGTCAAACAACAAACAAAACAAATTCAACAAAATAAATCCAATCAATCTCCCCCAATGGAGTCAATCAAATCAAATCAATCAAAATAAATTAAATAAATCAAATCAATTTCTCTCCCTAGTGAGATTCAAATCGATTCAAACCTCTCAATCCCCTTGTGGATGACTTGAACTTGTTTCCCTAGTGGAAGGTTCACATACTCTATCCATATTGGATTCTTCCTTCACTCTCTTATGTCTTTGACTTTAGTAGAGTCACATTGCACTAAGCATTGGATTCCTTCTACACCATGGATTAGGAGTAGATCATTTCTATTAGTGTTTGTGATTGTCTAGTGTTGTTGATTGTTTTGGTCAACACCAATAAGTGCAGTGTACCTTGTCAGTCACACCACACCTATTGGGCGCACTTTATTGACCTCATTTTTAGAATGAGCTCTCAACCCTCCATCTTAAGCATAGGATTTCTCTTAGACACTATGAGTTTTCTTAGTCTTAAGACACTTCTACTGATTAGGTGAACACTTAACCTAACCCTAGAGACTTAGAAGAGTTAGCCATAGGAATAGGTTATGCCTCAGGGGTGTTGGAAAATTTGCCAACCCTATAGCCTGAACCAAATCCTCACTTACTTCTTCCAAGTTAAAACTCCAAACTCATATCAACTCCAACTCTAACTCAAACCTTGAACAAATTCAATGGATTTTCTCAAATCATGAATCAACTCTAAATAATTGAAACCAATGATTGAATCCCATGAATCAACTCTAACTCAATTCGAATTCAAAAAAATTTCTCACAACCCATTTATACTCTTATATATATTCACATATATAAATGAAATATAAATTCAAATCAATCAAACCAAATCCAAAATTCAAATCTAAATCAAAAATCTTTCCTAAGTCACTTTGATTTTATCTTATGGACTTAGCCTAAATCAAATCTAAATTAAATCAAATTCATGGAATTGTCTCATAACCCATTTATATTCTCATTTATATTCATAAATATATATATGAAATATAAATTCAAATATATAAACTAAATCCAAAAATCAAATCCAAATTCAATCAAAATTCAACCTAAGCCTTTCAAGTCAAATTCTTAAACAGCCAAATCAAATTCAAATCAAGCCAAACCCTTGATTTTTCTTCATGATTCAATCAATCCTTCAATCATGAAACTGAATATAAACATAAACTTCAATCACCAAACCAAAACTAAATTCAAAAATCAAACCCAAGTCACGCTCATGTTCACCCCTTTGAACTTGAAATTATCAAATGAATCAAAATCCATTTGACTCCAAACCACTTTCAAATGGATTTATATTTCAATCATAGGTCCATATGTGAGTTCAATTAAACTTGATTCAAGCCTTGATCAAGTCAATTGACCTACTTAGACTCACTTGACTCAAAGTACCCTAAAATACCCCCTTTTGAGCCAAATTCTAATCCTACCCAAGTTGGATTGAACTAAACCCACCTAAACCTCACATTGTGAGCAACAATCACCATGAGATGATCAATCACTCAAATTGGGTCAAACCAAGTCTACACTTAGCAAAAATCAAACCTAAACTAGCCAAAATCCACCATAGGCCAAATTGATTGAAACCATTGATCAAAAACTCATTCATGATCAATGTTTGAACTTGACTAAGTCATCATTTGAGCCTAACCTAGCCCAATTGGCCACTTGACCCAAGTTGACCCAACTTGACCTAAAAAGTAAAAAAGTGTCTAAACTTAAATCTAAGCCAAATTGATTGAAACTAATGGGTCAAGTTCATTCCAAATCACTTGTTGAACTTGACCAAAGCACCATCTGGCCAACTAGACCCAACCTAGCCCAATTGAGCTTGAACTCAACTTGACCTAAAAGGTCAAATTGAGCCAAATCCAAATATAAATCAAATTGGTTAGAAACAAAGATACTAATACATTTCATATGACCAATGGAGCCTAAACCAACCCATGACCTAACCCAAATAGGTCAAATGGGTCAAATTGGTCAACTTGACCCATTTGACTTAAATGAAATCAAATGAACCAAATTCAAATATAAGTCAAATTGAACCAAATCAATGATGCCAAAACATTTCAAATGGTCATATGAACTTGACCCAACCTTGGTTTGACCCAATTTGAGCAATTGGTCAACTTGACCCAAGTTGACCCATTTTGACCTAAATGAGTCAACATGAGCCAAATCATATCAAACCAACTCCAAATTCATTGAAACTTGGACCAACCAATTTTTCAATCATACCGAACATATTCAAATTGAAATCCAAGCCAAATGACCATTTTACTTCTATGCCATAGGGTAACCTAAAATCAAAACCACTTCGAATTTAGTCAATTCCTTTTCATGGACATTTGGCATCCTCTTAGTGAACCAAATGGTCACTAATGAGGATGGTGCATATAACCCATTAAGTTTGGGTCAGCCAAATCCAACCCAAGGTCAAAATCGATCACCTCACTTGACATGGGCACATGGGAATCATTCCTCCACTCATACCAAGCACATGGGAGCTTCACTACTCTACTCCACACCCAAAACTAAATGACATGCCACTCTAAATAGCCAAATAAACCCATTGAATAGGGTGGATTTGTTCAGTGGATACATAGATTCTCCCTTGGACTAGTAAATTTGAGATAGATCTAAGCTGATATAAGCTTATTCTCAATGTGATCCCTTGCAAACCAATGGGGTCCATGATAAACAAATAAATAAATAAATTTATTCACTTGTGGATTAGGAATTCAAGCCCCCAGCAGCCCCTTGCCCAAGTAGGCATCCTATCTTTAAGGCAATGTCAGCAAAACTCCCTATAGAAATTTCTTGACTACATTTGAGTTAAGATAAGTCCCCAGGATGACACTCTCTCAGTATCGCCCTTAGGTCAGGTTCAATCCATTTTTCTATAAATAGATTGCCCCGATGATCATTTTTCTTTGAAAGATGTAAGTCTACTACACATTCTTTCTAGCATGATTATCGCAAACCAACGGGTAGCCCTAGGTCGGGTTGACATGTTACCTTGCTAATGTGTCACCCAGTGGTCTTTTATTTAGGAAGATATGAGTCCCCGTGCTTTCTTCCCTGAATTGTCCGCTGCAAACTGAAAGGCACCACTTTGGTTGGATAGTTCTCCCCTTCGGCTGGAAAACTACCCCCATTGGATCAGTAAATCTGAAGTTGGCCAAGGCCGACATGGCCCCTACTCAGTATGACCCATCATAAACTGACAAGATCCATCAAATATAATTAAAATGAAATTAATTCTGACTAGCTTTGAGCTGATTTAAGTTCCCCAGTGGCATTCACTTCAAGACAGTTGGGTTCGATTCAGGCACCAACATATCACCCCGTGATTGATCCCTACTGAGGATGATGCTATGCTTCCTTCTAAGACAACTACTCAAGACACCAAAAGGCAACCCTTGGTGGATAATCTTACTATGTGTGGTAGACTACCCCTTGAATTGGTAAAGCAGAGCAATACGTAACCTACTCAATGCAGTCCATCGCTAATTGACAATGTCCATCTCAAAATTAAAAATTAAAAATCTGAAAAAAAAACCTCCCTAGTGGAGTTAAATTAAATAATCAAATCGATCAGCTTCTCCTTAGTGAGATGCAAACCTTTCTAACCTAGTGGAGTCAATTCAATCCAACCCGAACCTGCTCTCCTAGTGCAAGGTTCACACTTTTATCCCCAGTGCATTTCACAACCTCTTATCCCCAATGGATAACTTGAACCTTTCCCCTAATGGAAGGCTCACATACTCAATCCCCAGTGGATTCCTCCTTTGCTCTCTTATGTCTTTGACATGAGTAGAGTTGCATTGCACTATGATCTTGATTCCTTCTACACCTCAGGTTTAGGAGTAGATCATTTCTGTTAGTATTTGTGATCGCTCAAATAATGTTGATCATCTCGATCAACACTAATACGTGTGGTATGCCTTGTCAGTCACACCACACCTATTGGGCGCCTTTTGTTGACCTCATTTTTGGAATGAGCTCTCAACTTCCCCATCATAGATCTAGGACTCTTGCAGGCACTAAGAGTTCCTTAGTTTTAAGACACTTCTAGTGATTAGGTGAACACTTAACCTAACCCTAGAGACCTAGAAGGGTTTATCATAGGATTAGGCTATGTAATAGGGAGGCAACCACTTACCCTATAACTCAAATACGGCCCATGTATAGTAATTTAAACCAATCCAAATCAAATCTCAAATCAATTCCAACTCAGTTGATTTTCTCATATCTCAAATCAATCCCAACTCAATTGAGTTTTTCAAATCCAAAATCAATTCAAAATCCAATTCTAATTCCAAATAATTCAAATCCAAAATAAATTCCAAATCCTAAACCTTCCTAAGCCTTATGAACCACATCCATACGCTTAGCCAAACCCTTCATATCAACCCAAACCCAAGTGATTTCCTTATAAATCACTTATTCTATCATTTATATTCATAGCTATAAATGAAATTAGCATCCAAATCAAATGAATATAAATCAAACCAAATCAAAACCTCTTTTTTCAAACTTTTGATCTACCTTAGCTAAATTCACAATCAAATCACTCCTAGTTCACATGATTCTCTCATGGATCATTTATATTATCATTTATATTCACAAATATAAATGAAATAAAAATTAAAATGGCCAAAATAAAATCAATATAAATTCAAAACTCAAATCCAAACCCAATTTATATCCTTTAAGCCAATTTCTTGGATTTAGTCAAATCATTCTTAAATCAATCCAAACCCCTAGATTTTCTCATCAAACACTCACTCCTTCAATCATATACTCAAATATAAACATAAACTATAGTAACCAAGCCAAAATCAAACTAACCGAAGTCAAAACCATATTCATCCTTTTGACTTGAAATTGTCAAATGAACCAAAACCCATTTGACTCCAAACTACTTGCAATTGGATTTATAGTTATATCATATGTCCATAGGTGAGTTCAACTAAACCTGAATCAAGTCATGATCAAGCTAATTCACCCTTTTAGGCCCACTTGATCCAAAGTAGCCTAAAGACCCTTTTTGAACCATGTTTTAATCCAACCTGAATTGAACCAAGGCCACCCAAGCATCACATTATGATCAACAATCATTCTAGAATGATCAATCACTCAAATTGGGTCAAACCAAGTCAAACCTAGCTTTTCACCAAGTCAACACATAGCCCAAATGAGATATAAACAAGCCAAAATTTACTATGAGCCAAATTGATTGAAACCATTGATCTAAACCAATCCATAATCAATTATTAAACATGACCAAGCCTTACTTGAGCTAAACCAAATCCAATTGGTCCTCCTAGCCCAAGTTGACCCAAATTGACCTAAAAAAGCTAAAATAGGTCAAATCTTGATTTAAGCCAAATTGATTGAAATTGATGGATCAAATTCATTCCAAATTGATTGTTGAACTTGACAAAAGCTTCAATTGATCAATTAAACCCAACCTAGCCTAATTGTCTAGGAACCCAACTTGACCCAAAAGGTCAAATTAACTTGAAATCAAACCAAATCAGAATTGATTGAAACCAAAGCTTGCAATACATTTCAAATGATCAACTAAGCCTAAACCAACCTATGACCTAACCCAATTGGGTCAAATGGGTCAAATTGGTCAACTTAACCCATTTGTCCTAAATGAACCAAAACCAAATCTAAACCAAATTAAACCAAACCAATGATACCCATAGGCTCCAAACGATCATTTGAACTTGACCTAACCCATGGTTTGACCGAATTTGACCAATTGGTCAAGCTAACCCAATTAGACCCTACTTGACCCAAATGGGTCAAATTGAGCCAAATCAAATCAAATGAACTCTAAATCACTTGAAATTTGGCCCAACCCATTTTTAAATCATTTCAAATCTACCCAAATCAAACTCTTAGCCAAATAACCACTTTCCCTTGGGTCAAAGGGTATCCAATGACAAAATTCACTTAGAATTTGGCCATTCCTTTCTCAAGGCCACTTGGCACCCTTCAATTAGTCCACATGGGCACCAAAGAGGGTGGTGAACATGACCTAATGAGATTAGGTCGGCCATGACCCAAAGGGAGGCCAAACTAACCTACCCAATCACCCTTGGACACTTGGCTCACCAAATTCACTCACCAAACACATGGGAAGACTCTCCCTCAGTCCTCCACCCAAAATGACCCATGTGGGATGTTTTCCAACTCAAACTGATCAACCAATCTAAGCCATTGAGCCAAAATGGCAAATTATTCATCCATTGTTCGATCCAAGGAGGGAGATTACACCCATTCTCACTCAAGCAAGAGACATTGATTCCCCAGAGCTCAAAAAGCATTTTTGAAGCCTCTCCAAGCTTTTCCTAGCCATTCCCAACCTTCCTTACTTCCCATTTTTTTGATTTTACTCAAAACTAGAATAGGGGAGATCAATCCCGAGCTCAACTCATGCAATCCTCAACCAAAGTGTAATTAACCTTATACACACCATCCTTGGACCTCGTCAAGCTTAATGAAATCATTTCCCAAGCCTCTAAGCAACGGGAAGTGCCACTTCAATCAAGATCGATCACCATTGAAGAGGAGCTTGGTCGACCGAGGAAACCACTTCAAATCAAGACCATATTTCTTCAACAGGGCTTCATCTCTGCTAAACGAAGCTACCTCCTCCATTGTAAGCATCGGTGATAGCCTACGGTGAGGTAATTGTTCGAAATCGTAGCTATAGGGAACTTTTAGTTGGTCCTTTTCGAAGGGAATTATCATCCATGCAATTTTGATAGTTAGATATTTATCCCCCCCTCCTTTCAAAGGTGTGGGATCATTTTGATCCCAATCTGAGCTCGAGTGAGCTCAGATTGAACAAGGAAAGATGAACGGTGTGTTCATCTTTCATCGCTCACAGCGGAGAAGGATCATATGCCATCCATTTCACATGATTAGAATGGACAGTTGTAATCAGATCATGCTAGATCCACTGTAATTCTAAGCCTAAACTGTAGGATTAATCTCAGCCTTTCGAAGGTGTGGGATCATTTTGATCCTAATCCGAGCTCGGGTGAGCTCAGATTAAATGAGGAAAGATGAATGGTATTCATTATTCATCGCATGTGAAGGAGTAGGATCATATGTCATCCATTTCGTGTGATTGGAATGGACAGTTGTAATCAGATCATGCTAGATCCACTATAATTCTAAGCCTAAACTACAGGATTAATCTCAGTCATCCGATCTTAGATTGGATGGCCTGCTAAGAAAATGCGTCCACCACCATCTGACTCAGTCGATGGATGTGACAACTTAAATAACCTATCCGGTTACGCCATGTGGAAAGCACGCCGCGTCAGCTGCCACATGGCCCGATGGGATTAAGAGTTTAATTAGGCTTAATAAATCTGATTTTAATGAAAAAACTTCTAAAATTTATAACTAATTGTAGAAAAATCCAAGAAATACAAATAAATATTGATTTTAATGGTAATTCAGAGGAGAATAATAGAAAATTAAAATCAATTAATTTTGAATAAGAATTTTAACTCAATTTGGGTTTCATTGGAAATATAATTAAGCTAATTACTCTCTAATTACTCTAGCATTAATTCCAAACTTTTTGAGATTGATTAGTGGAATGGCCTCTACCTCCCATAATTTTCTTGGAATTTATTGCTTGATTAATTAGGTAAATTGCTTGTTTCATTCTTAATCACTCTCTTAATTAATTAAATAATTAATTAGCATGTTAAACAGTAATGAATCCATTAATTAAGTTGGATAATCATTATGAAATAGTGAATGGACATAGGGAATCAGATCAGGACCCCTTTTCTAATCTTTTCCCCTACATTTATTTTATTTGGATAACACTTAAATAATTTGTAACTAATTAATGGCTTAATCACTTCATTAAATAGTTTAATTAATCAAACTCAAAACCAAATCATTCCATAACTCAATCATTCAATTCTTTGGTAGATTATTAGGTGTTCAATAATCTAATAGAATTTCAAAAAGAAATTATACTCAAACTACATGTATATGAGGATTATAAAAGTACTTTATCAAACCCTTTAGCTTAATTAACCAATAATTGTGAGCCAATTGCATTAGGCCCCTTCATTTCTTAGGTGCATTATTGATTTAATTTTCATGTGATTGCATATCATTATTGGCTCATAATTACTTGGATAATTATGTTAAAGTGGTATATGTAAAGGGTAATTAATGGATTTACTTCATACCATAACCTAATCAAAATATAAAATCAACCTAATTGTTCTAAATTAAAAGAAACCAATTCACACATGGGGGAAATAGGTTAGTACTAGCAAACCCTTCTCATATTTCTTAAGTTAATTCAAAATCAAAGGTAAAATCTCTTTAAACAATTTTGATTCATTTTAAATGATCTTATTTTATATGATTGTCCTTAGGAATTAATTAGGGTGAATGAAGTCATGTGCTTACATTCCTTTATTTCTTTCTAATCATGCTAAATATTATTTTCCATATGAAGTCATGCATTCATTTCTTTTAAAAATTAATTAAATAAAATATTTTCTTTTATGTCAAAATGCTTGTGTTGGCTAAAATTAAGAATATGAGTAGCTATTATCACTATTAAACCAAAAAATTATTTTTTAAAAAACCTATAAATCAAAGATTATAAATGAAGTGATGCTAATTATAAGATGTGTATTATGAAGTTCTCTTTCCTTTTCTTAATATGGATTCACATAGGATTAGCAAGTGAATAGTTCATTTGAAAAGAACACAACACTTGCCTAAATCTATTATTATGCATCTCTATATGAAGACTTAGGAAGGATCTTCATATTACACAAGTAAATCATACAACCAAATCAAACATAATCTCTTGCATGATTCCTTATCCATTTGGTTCTTTTCGTACATCTACATGTATCTAAGAAAAGTGGTATATAAATCTGGACATCTCGGGGCTGCGAGGCTTTAAGTAGCCCTAAGTAGGTCTTGTACCTTACGCCCCTGGTGTAGAAAACAATGGCGCCGTACTCACTTATAAGTTTTATACATGTGGATGTGCATTTAGCTAATGGATAAAAAATCTCTATTTTCTACATAACAAATACATGCATTAATGATCCAATAAATAAATGGAATATCCAAATTTTTAAATCACATCTCTTTGCATTCATCATCAAAGTGTGCTAAGATTTTCATTGCATGTATAGGTATGCTTAGGATTATTCATATGCATGATATACATGATGGAAAGAAATGAATGGGTGTGTGTTATGTGATAGTAATCCACCCTAACAAATCCTAAGATGTCTTTCTTATTAAATAGGGCTATTTAGAGCAAATCTAAACTCAGGGTTAATTAAAACACATAATAAATCATTCACTAAAGAAATTTCATTAACCAATTTACCTTAGAAATCACTTAAGATAGGGATAAAAGAGATACTCTCCCTCTCTTTCATCTCTTTATAACACTTAATTACAAAGTGTAGGTTACATGAAATAAGAGAAGACGTTAACTAAAATTCCCTGAATAAATTAAACTACTTAAAGAAAAATCAACCCTTTATAAATTAAACCTCTCACACTTAGCAAATCATAATTCTAAAGCCTATCTAGGACATACCACACAAGCTCAAACACTTGCACATTAAACTAAGTCACCGTTTCTAGCTTTAGGTTAGGGCGGTACATGGTTTGATGAATATTTAATTTTGTGATGTATTTTTTTAGACTGGATGTTAGGGTGTATGTGTATAGTCTGGATGTTAGGTTGATATTAGCCTAATCATGCTTTCTACAGGGGTTGTGCTTGAGGAGCACTATAATAAGAATGTAAATATTTCACTATGTAGGTTGCTTATACCCCTAAGCATAACCCAATTTAAGACACGTGGGCTTGGTTACCCATGTGTGGGGTACTAAGTCCAAATTATTCTTATAAATGCTTGGGTTGTATGGTATGTTTAGCTAATATTTATTTTGCGGGTATAGCTAGATTTACTTCCCTTCCTTTTAATGAAATTTTTGCATTTGGATTAGGATAAATGTTATGGGGATTAAGGTGAAAATTAGTTATAAGACCGTGTCTTATATTCCATGTGAGTCCTTCGAGCAAACTACATCCCAAGTCAAATAAAAATAAAGAAATAAATGGAGCAAACCAAGATGAAGGAATGAAGGATAAGGAGTGAAGAATGGAGGATGAAGAATGAAGACCCCCATAACACTTGTCACTTCATAATTGTAATTATTTATTTATAATCTGGTCTGTATAAGGGTAAAGCTCGGCTACCCATTTTCTTTTATCGGGTTGTGCAGTGGAACCCGACCACATCGGCCTCTTATTCTTTTGCACTAATTTTATAAATTGGCTGATGTTATGTTTATGATTGTGCAATTAGGATGTCATGATTTCTTAGTTTCTTAATTGTTTGATGATTGTTGAATGGCCTAGATCTGATTAGACTCTAAGGGGGAAATAAATTTCTTAGTTTCTTTTGCATTAGATTTAAGTCATTATTCATGCCCTTCATGATCTAGTTTCTTAGGGAGTGAGTTTAAGGACTTAGTTTTTCTTCTAAGTAAATAACAACCTAACTATCTTGCAAAGCATATGACTTGCCTACATGTATTTAAAGTGTAGGAGGAGTTAGTTGGTGGCCACCCCAGGTGGTTGTAAGTCCAACAGTCTAGTAGTTTATTCTCTCTTGTAGAGGTAATCCATAAACCCATTTTTAACTTAGATTTAGGTCATGTTTAGGCCCTCGCTAAAGCTCCCTAGATATAGGATATGAGTTTGTTGTTTCCCTTTGAGGCTACAAGCATAAATCCTCACCTCTTAGGCATTTCTATAATCTTGTATTGTGGAATTGTAAGCCCTAGATTTCTAATAAAAATTCAACTCAAATATATAATTCTCCTCAATTTCAAAAATATAAAGCCCAACCATAGGATAGTTTGGGATGCTCCCTAGGTTTCCTAATATCATGAGCATCCCCTACTCATCTCCCTTTGGTTTCGATAATAACTCTTTCCTTTCGATCAATCCAAATTGATTGGTAGTCCTATCTTTGAAATCTTTAGAGACAATGATCACTTACCTTAATCAATATTATTCCTAAGGAACCTCATTCCATAGAATGTAATTAACTATGGAAGCTTGCCTCCTTAAAGAACTTAACAAACCTAGCTTAAAATAAACCCTACTTTACTTTTCCATGTAAAGTAAGGGAAAGATCTCTAGCACTTACAGGATAGTGACTTCTATCTCTTGACATAGAATACTATTCCTTAATGTCATACCCAATCACCCTAATGATTACATCTGCGGATCTATGTGGTGTCCCCTCACATAAACACACATGAAATTTTCACAAAAGTAAACACCACAATAAGTATGTTTAGGACTTAATCATATGCATGCTATATATATGATGGAAGGAAATAATCAAACATGTGTTATGTGATAGTAATTAATTTCAATTAATCTTAAGATGCCTTTCTTATTGAATGAGATTATTTAAAGTAATCCTAAACTTAAGATTAATTTAAAATATGTGATAAGCCATTCATTAAAGGAATTGATTAATTAATTTTCTTTAGATGTGATTTAAGGTAGGGATGAAAGAGAGTGATCTTCTCTTTCCTTCTCTTTATAATATTTAGTTGCTAAGTGTAAGTCAAATGAAACAAATAAAATATTAAGTAAAAATTTACAAATCAATTATATTGTTTAAAGTGAAGCCACCCTTTATAATTAAATGCCCTTCACACTTAGAGAATGACAACTCTAAAGCCTAGTTAGAACATACCACACCAGCCTTAATACACACACATTTGATTAAGTCATTACTTCTAGCTTTAGGCAGTGCATGGTTTGATGTATGTTTGTTTTGTGAATTATTATTATAGACTAGATATTAAGTGTATACTTTGTACACTGGATGTTAGGCTATGATTAGCTTAATTATATTTTATGTAAGAGATTGTGCCTGAGGGGCACTTAAAATAAATATAAATGCTCTCTTTTTAAGGTTGCTTAACCCCTAAGCATAATCTAAATTAGGACAGGTGGACTTGGTTACCCATGTGCAGGGTGTTAAGTTTAAATTATATATATAACTGCTTAGGTTGTATGGTGTGTTTAGCTAACACTTGTCTTGCAGGTGTAGTTAAATTTACTTTCTTTATTTTTGATGTAATTTTGCATTAGGAATTTGGTTAAGTGTTATGGGAGTTAAAGATGAACATAAGCCAGAAGATTTATTCCTAGGGTGTCATGTGATGCCTAGAAGCCTACCAAATTAAATGTAGTAAATCAGATGAAGAAATGGAGAAAGCATGAAGACTTGAAGACCCTCCATAACACTTATCATTTATAATTTGTAATTATTCTTTCATATACTAGGTTGTAAAAGGGTAGAGCCCGGCTACCCATTTATATTTTCAGGTTGTAAGGCGGTACCCAATCGCACCAGACTATTATTCTTTTATGTTGAGTTTATAAATTGTTTGATGATTTGTTTATACTGCGTAATAGAAATGGCATGTGTTTTCTTAATTTCTTCATATATGATGGTTTCATGTATGGCCTAGATCTTATTAGGCTCTTAGGAAAAAATTAATCTTTCTACCCCAGCTACAACTCATAACTAATTTTCTAAATAACTCATAATCTCATTTAAAGCCTAGGCATTAATTCAAGATAATTAAAAGAATTAGCAACCCCTTAACTAAATGGTTGAATGTCTCACAACATGAATACATATTCTTTCTCTCTTGAACATCAAGGATCTTCATCCTTACACGATAGGAGAATGCTTGACCTGTGAGGGCATCCCTTGGTGGAGAACACCTTCTTCTCCCATAATCTATTTTCATCATGCATTTAGACATATAAAATCCTATAGCCTTTGTCATAATGAAGAGTCCAAAATTAAATAAAATTTGATAAAATTTGCATTAAACTAAGTCATTATTCATTCCATTCATGCTCTAGTCTCTTAAGGAGTGGGTTTAAGGACTTTAGCTCTATTCTAAAAAATAACAACCCAACTATCTTGCAAAACATATGACTTAATCACATGGTTTTAAAATGTAGGAGGTGTTAGCTGGCTGCCACTCTAGGCGATTATAAGTCTAACAGTCGAGTGGTCTATCCTCTCTTGTGGAGGTAAATAATATACCCATTTTTGCCTTAGATTTAGACATGCTTTGGCCCTCGCTAAAGCTCCCTAGATTTAGGATCTGAGGTTATTATTTCCCTTTGGGCCATAAGTATAAATCCTCACCTCTTGTGCATTTACACAATATTTTATTGTGGGATTATAATTCCTAGCTTTTTAATAAATTTCAACTCAAATACATAATTATCCTCAATTTCAAATATATAAAGTTCAACTATAGGATAGATTGGAATGCTCACTAAGCTTCCTAGTATCATGAGCATCCCCTACTCATCTCCTTTTGGCTTCGATAATAAGTCTCTCCTTTTGATCTATCCCTCTAGATTTTTCTAACATAGCCAATTTATTGATAATCCTATCTTTGTCATCTTTGGAGACAATAATTGCCTACTTTAATTGAGAGTATTCCTAAGGAACTCACCTTCCTTAGAATATAATCAACTATAGGGGCTTGCCCACATAGGAAAC